>ML776800.1:3480277-3513243 GCA_009831015.1 Picea engelmannii
AAACCGGCCGGTTTCGTCTTAAACCGGTCGGCCGGTTCGGTTTTTCAACCGGTTCGACCCGGTCAGCTATCAAACCGGTCAAACCGGCCGGTTTCGGTTCCAACCGGCCGGTTTTTAAAACACTGGTTCTTATACACTCTTAAGTAACCACTATTTTGTTTGTAGTATAAGTCTCTAGGTTTTGTAATCTTATATCAATTCTTACACTTAGTATCATTTTGTACGCAGAACTATTACGAGTGCTTCTTGTGTAAATTTTTAACACCCGTGTTAACCAAATAATGGGGTTTGCATCACATAACCCTTTTACATAAGAGGGTAGTTTATTTAGTCTCCTATTTGATGGTTAATCAAACCCTATGGTATGGGTTTATCCACCTACCATCCGAGATGTTAGATTTCAAATGTGTGAATAATAATACATCATTCTTTTAATCATGACTTTAACACTTGGCTTACTATAGAAGGATTCCTCAAAACCCTTTGGGTGAAGTCTAGTCTGTGAGGATGTTTAAACAAGTACATGACTCAAAGCATAACCGACTTAGAGCCTACTTAATCATGGGTTGAATACGAAGTTGGATACCATGCCTCTATATAAAAACTCAATGTTCATTCTATAAGTATAAGATAGTTTCCTTGTAGTTTTTAAATTTCGTTTATTCTTGGTGAATTTAAAGAACAAATACGACTTGGTGTTTAATACATCTGTCTCATGACTATAATTTTTCATTGAATTAGTTTATTACTGTTGATTAATTGGGTTGGTTTTCATTGATGTCGACCCTTGAAGAAAGTCCGATAGAAAATTATGGTAGCACAAAGGTTTGGGTAATGGACCCAAGTTTGTTTGATGGATAATGGTACGAGTTTTGATATATTTGTAGGTAATACTATTCTAGATAGATAGTACAATTCATTCCATTTCCAATGGTATGTGGAACGTCACATAACTCCTCACGGTTAGAGAGTTATGGCTATGTGAGGTTGGAGAACCCTCATGAGCCATCTAGAAGCCCTAAAAGGTCAAAGTAGTCAAAGTGGTTGCAAAGAAGAAATTATTTAAATAATAAAGTGAAGTGATGAGTGTACTATAAGTCAAAGTGGATGCAAAAGAAATTATTTAGATAATAAAGTTAATGGAGAACTTACTAATTGTGGAAAGTGGTTAAGTTAAGTGGACAAGTGGTTAGAGGTGGGTTAGCCCTAAAATAAGGAAAGCGGGTTAAGATGATTAGAAGGTAAAATTATTTAAATAATAAAGTTAATGGAGAGCTTACTAATTTTGGAAAGTGGTTAAGTTAAGTGGACAAGTGGTTAGAAGTGGGTTATCCCTAAAAGAAGGAAAGTGTGTTAAGATGATTAGAAGGTAACCCCTTGAGGAAGCTACCTAAAAGTATAAATAAGAGGAAAGGGTCTCTCATTTTAATCACACTTGAGAATATTTAATATCTACAAGTGATTGAGGTAACCAAAGGATATCTAAGGCGAATTTCAGAGAGAAGGTGAATTAAAGAAGGCTGATATTCAAGGGAGGATAAATTCTTTTGATGATTCTTTCTAAGGTATGTTATTTACAAGTCATCTCACCATTTTCATAATAATGTTTTTTCTATAATGATTCAGACCATGAAATATGGAGTCCAATCAGGAAACATATCCAAGTAGTTGTGATAACAATCTCATATTTTAGGTCGTTTTATTTTTGGATTTACACTCCATGGAAAATAGGGTTTGTGGCTAGTCCTAAAACTAGTCTAAAACAGGTGTTTCGGGTAAAATCATCATAACTTCTTAATAATAGATTCCAATTCAGTAAGACCAAATTTATTGGTTAGAATACAGTCTAAAGTATTTTTTTTACCCTTTTCAGATCCATACAACAAATATTCTATGTGGGGCACTCTCTACAAGTTCTTTCTCTAGAATAAGCCATAATTAAACAAGGTATGCCATTTTTCTATAACTCATATTCCGAGAGGTTCCAAGTAGCAAAACCTGGAGGAATTGCATAAAAGACACTGAAGAACATTCTATACTATTTTCATATATTCATTCATTACAGGTACATAGTTATGATTATTTCAATTTAGGGTTGTTGACTAATCCAAAATTAGTCATGTGAGACTAAAGTAAAGTTTGATGAAAATTCTAGTCTCTTGTTGTTAAAGTTAAGGAAGGTTTTCATGTATGTGATCATATACACCAGGTCTATTACAGAGTTACAAATCAGAATTGGATGATGAAATTGATGAGACATTTTGGTTGAGGTACATGTTGGGTACATTGTTGAGACAAGTAGTTGATGAGTCGGCACATACATGAGGTGTATAGCTGATCATGTTGGTGCATCTTGATGATTCATAGTTTATGTGTATTTGATGCATGATTGGTACATATTTGGTACATGGTTGATGCACTCGTTGATGGTATAGGTTGATGTATAGGTTGGTGCATGGTTGATGCACTTGTTTATGGTATAGGTTGAGGCACAGGTCGATACATGGTTGATGCATGGTTAATGTTATTGGTACAACTTGCTTGTTGCAGGTTGATTGGTATAGGTTAATAACAGTATATCTCACACTAATAGTGTGACAATGGTTCCATCATTCTACTTATATCTCAGGGCGGTTGGACGGTGAAAGGATAGGTGGTTGTAGCCGGAGAACATAGGGGGTTGTAGACTCCTTCTGGTTGTATACGGAGAATTGGGGAGTTGGAGCTTCCCTCAGGTTGTAGTATGAAAAACTAGGGGGTTGCAGTTGGAAATAAAAGGAAGTTGGTGCTTCCAATGAATGTAATTCTTAAATACATATAAGAAAAATGATTCTGTGGTTTTCTCCCACTTTGGGTTTCCACATAAAAAAACTGGTGTACTGTGTATGTGTATGATTGCTCATTTTTTCATTATTTATTTACTCTGAAACTACTCGATGATAATGCTACATTGATATAACACCTTCATTTTATGGTTAAAAGGATTATATTTCTCTATTACTGATTCACCCCACCTCTCAGTAATCCAACAATTGGTATCAGAGTAGGTTCCTTCGAAAATCAGTTTAACCACTAAAAGGTAGATCATGGAGAGAAACAACATGCATAAAAACGAAATATCAAAGTTTGATGGACAAAAGTATGCATTATGGAGAAGAAGGATGAAAACATATATACAGGCACATAGATATGAAATTTGACAATCAATAGTATATGGATACAAAGAACCAATAGTTCTGACAACAAGTGAAAAATAAATGAAACTCAGTCAAAATAATCTCAAAGCCACAAATGCATTTCTGAATGGTCTTGGTGAATTGATATATACCAAAGTTGTACATTGTAAATTCGTTAAAGAGATTTTGGATAAACTTCAAAATATTTATGAAGGAGATTCAAAAGTCAAATCAGAAAAGCTTCAAACTTACAAAGGTCAATTCGAACAACTAAAGATGAAGGAATATGAGAATATTGCATCTTACTTCTTACGAGTCGATGAAACAATGAATGCAGTCATAGGATTGGGAGAATAAATTGAACAATATTTAATTGTTCAAAATGTACTAAGACCTCTTCGTATGATATTTGATACTAATATATCAAAACTATAAGAAAGAGTAGATCTAGACTCAATAAGCATGGATGAACTACATGGAATATTCACAACATATGAAATAAGAATTGAACAAGAAAATCCAGATATAAAAGAAGTAGATTTCAAATCATCCAAAAGGTCAAAGCAAAAGGAACACAACAACAACAGTGGCTCCTCAAAATATGATGAAGAAGAAGTGGCCAACTTTGTTAACAGATTGAGCAAGGGAACCAACGACATATATAAAGGTAAGCTTCCATTGATTTGTTTTAATTGTGATGGTATTGGTCATTTTTCTAACAAATGTCATCATAAGAAAAATAAGAAGAATGATGAATATTACTCAAATAGAAAACAGACATATAAAGGCAAAAGAACCAAAAAGAAATATTTCAATAAAATCTTATGCACCAAAGAAGACATCTCATCATCAGATGAAGATGAAGTCAGTGACAGTGAGACAAAAAGAGTTATATTCATGGAAATATAAGACTCTATAAATAAGACACCAAATAACAATATGAAGAGGCAAAAATTGACTATCGAGAAGAATTGTTGAGTGCCATAGAAGTTATAAGAAGAGAAAAGAAGAAAAACAAGAAGCTATAAGAAGAACTAGACAATAAAGAAGAAACTCAGGAACTAGAAAAAATGATCACATAATTGAAGTTTCAAATAGAATAAGATAAAAGAATTGAAGAAGAAATCAAAGAATGGTTAGAAGAAAGAGACAGGATCATTGGCAATTTGTAAGAAGAGATTGTCACATTGAGAAAGGATATTCAAAAGAAAAATATGTAGAATAGATCAAACGTTCTAGATGACATTATCAACAGTCAAAATCCTTATCATGACAAGTACGGACTTTGATACAATCATATAGAAAAGGAATCAAGATCCAAAGAACAAAACAAGAAACATACCCAAAAAGTTATGCAGAAACAATCAAAGAAAATAGGAAGACCTACAAGGAAGATTACAGGGAAACTCCTCCACCGAGAAGATTCATATTTCAGAATCAACAATGGACAGAAAAAAGCAGGCCTTGGGAAGAAGAAGGATTCATAAAATTAACTCCTTTCAAAAGATCTTCAACTCCTAGGTATAAAACTATATTTTCTGGTTTATGTTATGCATAAAATAATTTTGGACATAAAGTTGTAAATTCCAGAGCTACTAGGAGGAAAATGAACAACATTGAAAGTCATACACAAAATGGCTATCCAAGAAGGTCTATTAAAACACAGAGAATAAGCTACAACAAGTTTAATAATTGAGCACTGAAGTGGAATGATACAAGTGCAACAACTTTGGACACTGTTATATCAAGATTTGCCTCACCATTGTTATCTTGCATAGAGGACCTTTTTCCATTTCCCTATGCAGACTTTTTATCCCATTTTGATGAATCCAGAGCTAAAAAATATGCATTTTTCTACATATATGCTCCCTAACTACTATACAAGATGCGTATACTCTTTCTGCTCCATTACAACTCGCGTATATCAGGATTTGTGCCAAAAAATACAAAATAAGGCCGGGTTTCCACGTCACGACAAAAGATCTCTGATCCTTGGCCTTCCATGTACTAGAAACATTCCGACTCAACCCTTCAATTGAATTCTGAAGGCTATAAGAGAACAATTTCGAACTGTGGAAAAGAAGGAGAAAGCATTCAACTTTGAGAGCAAAGTTACTCTGGACAAATTACTTCATATTGAGTCTGCATCCCTTTGTCCCTAAAGTCTGAACACAGTGTTCAACCGCCAATATCTTCCCTTATTATTGAGAGTACCTCTTTTACTCTTTCTCATGAGCTTTCCTTTGGTGGAGGATTGAAGTGCTGGGGACCCGATTGGAAGGAACTTGGTTTCTTGGTTTCGAACCGTGCTGACACGAAAGTCTGTAATGTTGACACTTCTGTTGATCAATTATTAATAGAAATACTCCTTTCCCATCCTATTGGTATCTTGCAAATATATGATTATTATCCATGGGCATGTTTGTAATGTTTATTAATGGATTATGCTATCTGATGTGCTAATCCCTTTTATGTCATAACTATATACTTTCTTTACTTGTTTGTTGAGAACTTCTCGTAGGTATAAAGATTTGGGTCATAATGCTCAACGGTGGAACATCATCAAACGTTGGATTGAGTTAGGCCTCTTTCTTGTATTGCACATTACTCTATATGGCATATGTTGGAATTGAGTTGATTTCTGAAGTCATACCTGTCTGTTGTGGTTTACCCTTGGCCATAGAGAGTTTTTTTCCTTGTAACATAAATGGCGACTCCACTGGGGAGATATCTTCCTTCTAAGGGTTGAAGTATTTTTTCTTCTTACATTTCTCTTTTTCCTTTGTGTTTCTTGTCGTATAATTGCTTGACAGATCTTGTTCACTCTGAGTCTAAGTTTTGAGCCTTTTACCCTTGCCTGTCCTTGTTTTAAATCATATACGCCCTTTTTCCTTGACAGTCACGTATACACGCTTGTTGTCTCACTGCAAGAAGCATATATACTCTATTTTCTCCTGAACAGTAATGTATACCACTTCCCCTTGCATGTTTGCTTGGTTGAGTGACGGTTGGGTAGGATTTAAAGGTTTCTGAGCCTTCTTAGGTCTCTAGTGTCTGTTGAGATTATCTAGGATGACAGGAAGCTTGTTTGGAGTTGAATTTTTGGGCATAGTCTTTCTCTTTGTTTTCTATTTTTAATTTTTCCTTGGCTTCTGGGTTGTTCGCTTGGTTGCCTGATATTCTGCTTGAGTTACTGCTTTTATACACAGTAGAATTCATATGTCAAGTTGCTTATCAGTCCATGCATTTTATTTTTAGAATATTTAAAATACAAAAAAATAGGCATTTGCATTGGTTGGCATTTTTGTCTTTGAATGTTTATCATTATCTTAGCACATTTAGCGAAAGATCGCATTTTACTTCTGAATTGCAGATTTGAAATTGAAGATTGCACTGTTTTTATTAGCATATCATTCATTGAAAAGTTAAAGATAGACTTTGCATTATATCCATATTTATTTTCTGGCAGAGTCATAAGACCATGAGTTTGACTTCCATACCTTTTTGAGTAACCACAACCAATAAAATTTACACTTTAAAATAAAATTGATTAGTCACGATTTTATTTTAGGGTGCACAAACTAGCTTATGATTTAGTGCCTTGGAATAGGATTTTGTGAGTAAACTTCTCCAAGGAAATTAAATCAACATATGTGTCTAAGATAGGGAGTTGACAAGTCCATTGCATAATCGGTAAGATTAGGAGGCTCCGCTCACACTGGAGTTAATCACGAGGTCGCAGGAAGTTAGTTGAAGGGATAACCCTTGGATACTCACCTAGCGTCAGAGATATGTCTGTGGATTTATTCATATTTGGGGATCTTTCTAGTGCCCATACCTCTGTGAGAGGTGGTGCTTTCAAGGTTTTGGGCTTTGCTACCCTGCCCATACGGTGATCCAGACTTACGAATGCTCGCATGTGGATCGGTTATATAGTGTTTTATTAGTTGCTTGACTTAAGTATGTCATAGGTTACTTGTAGGGGTTATTCTGCTTGTACCCTGAGTCAGATAAGGGTCTGAAAAAACACAACCTTTATGGAGGATTACCTCTCCGGGGGGATCTAACCGACCGGTTTTTAAGCCCACGAAGGCCCTTATAATTGATTATGTTACCTCCATGATTTAGCGGGGAGTATCAAGTGCCTCCTGGATGAGACATACCTTCTTTTGCGAGGGAGGCGACTCAGCCACTTTAGCCCATTTGCATGCATATTGGCCTCTTGAATTTGGTATGCTATTTGACTACTAGTTGGCCATATTATATATCTTTGTTTTTGGAAGAGTCATAAGTCGTTGTGGAGTCAGACCAACTTCCTCGCAGGTCCCGTCGGTTGTTACAATTACCACCAATTTTTGAGTCCTTTCCTTCTAAGAGGCGTAGAGTTATCAGTAGTGGTACACACACATCCACTTTTCAGACTCATGATCCCACGAGGATGAGTACCAAGTCTAGTCTTCAGAACACTGGGCGTTCTTCGACTCCCAATCCCACTATAATTAATGACACTCCTTCGACACCTGTAGCTGCTATAGTTGCAGTGCCAAAGGCTTACATCGGTAATATGGCTTGGCCTGTAGTTAATTATTCATCTCTTGCCTTGAACCCTTTTGGGGGTTTTGGCCACTCGCCAAGTTACAATGTTCAGACCATCCCCATGGTTTCTAGTCTATTTTCTTATGGTATGCCTAACTTCACCTCGTAGTTTTCAACTTCCATCCCAGTTGTTGGCCATAACGCTAGCCTTGGAATTGGGGGCACTAGACCTCCTTACATTCCTTCCTCGTTTGGTGGCTCTCATATTCCCCAAGCGAATCCTAATGTATGGAGTGTCCCTATTCTTATCCCTGGGTCTAATCCTTCCACAATTGGATGGAATAACCCAGTTGGTGGACAGGTTCTTCCCTATACCACTATCCCCTCGGTGTCGATTCCGACCAATAATTTTGGCATGAGGCATCCACTTTAATCCTCCTGGTTCCAACCTGGAGGAGGTCAGTCTTACACTTTGGGCACTCCCCAACCTGGATCTAATCCAGTTGGGGGAATGTTTAACAACCCCCAACTTGGATCTAATCCAACTAGGGGAAATTTTCATAACCCTTGTCAGAGCATTCCTGATGGAATGATGCCTGATCCATATTTTATGAATCAACCTAGAGAGGTTCTTATCATTCTGGACAAGGTTTTGGTACTCACTAGAATCCTGGATGGAACGCAGTTCATAACACAAAATATTTCGCGGGAGGATGGGGTCAGGTGTCGTAACCCCATATTCCCTTTCTATCCACGCTTAATTTGTTAGATTTGTCTAAACTAATGAATGACCTAGTGAGTCATGACCCCACATGGCCCCCTGTCCATACCAAACTTCCATTAGACATTCCAAAGTTTGAGGGTAAGAATGGAGAAGACCTTGGTGATCACGTCACTACTTTTTACCTTTGGTGCTCATCGAATTCTCTGAACCATGATTCTATTAGGTTACGATTGTTTTAGCGCACTCTCATTGGAGTGGCGTCACAATGGTACTTTGAGCTACCTAGGGGGACATATGGGTCGTTCCATCAGTTGGTGCTAGACTTTCTCAATCACTTTCAACTACCCATTCATTATGATATTGGCCTTGAACTTTTGTCAACTTTACTCCAGGGTACCGACACTCACATCTCAGACCATATACAAGAATGGCGTAAGTGAAGGAAGTTGGTTAAGACTCCTATACCCCCGACCTTTCTTATAGAATGGATCCTAAAGTCTTTACATGCTCCTATTTCAAAGGACGTTGCTACTTCCGGGGTCTTTAGCTTGGAAGAAGCTATCCTTAGAGCCCAGCAATTTGATTTGATATATGCTCAATCTGGGATGTTATACCACCTTCTTCCAGATGCATCGCGAACAAATCACGATCCTAGACAAACTCCCAGACCTCATGCCGATGGCATTGTAGGGTCTGCCAATGTAAAATCCACAGACTCGTCAATGAAGTCAGTCGGAGGAACAACTTCATCTGGATCCTCGAAACCCATCCATTCGACAGATGTACATTCCATGCAATCGTCGAAAAACCCAAACGGTGACCAACAACCAGATGGGAATAAAATAAAAGGTCGAAATAATCATAAGGGTGGGAAGAATAGTAATAATAAACCCAAGGACAAAGATAATAATAGGAAACAGAATGATAATGTTGGAGAGGGTAGGAAAGAGAAGCGTAAGGTGAATTTTCCTTGTACACTTTGTACCGATGACCACATTACCCACTTGTGCCCCAAACTTGCAAAGGTTGTGAGGCATTTAAATCTACCGCCCATTGTGCTGACGAATCCATTCCCACATAACTAGTACTTAGCCTCGAGTTCTTTGAGCGCTGGAAATGTGTTTGGTGGAAGTCAAAACCCACCATCGCAAGATGGAGATCATGTTTGTATCAATATGGTTGACGCAAAAATTGATATAGCCACCTGATCTCAAGATTATATCTCTTCAAAAGCTAGTACTAGCCTAGAAGCTCCTCCTCCATCCCTAGAGATGAACTTACAGATCAAGAAACTAGAGCCACCGCCTTGTATTCCGAAAGGAATAATCAAGCACTCTACCCACAACCCTAATGCTAGAGCCGCCCAAAACTACTGTATTGTTGAAGATCTAGGAAAAACCCCTTGTGCGATGTCGGATTTGGAGGTACTCCAGACGTGTCCATCACAGAGGAATGCCTTACTCTCTGCCTTAGGAGCTCTAGAACCTAGTGGCCCGAAAGTCATCAAGTTTGATGTCACGGACGTGAAGCCTCGCTTACCCTACCATGTGGATTTTCAAATCCACGTGGATTATTCTAGGTATACTATCAAACAAGCAGTCGTCGATGAAGGTGCTGCCACTTGCGTGATGTCCCCAGTCTATTGGAAAGATATTGGTTCTCTGACCCTTTCCAAGTCGTCAAATATGCTTACTTCATTTGACGATCATTCCTTCCGCCCTCATGGTATTCTCCCCGCCTTTCTAGTCTAGTTAGGTGGGAAGACGGTAGAGGTGGAAGTAGAGGTAGTTGGTGCACCTCTCCAATATAACTTGTTACTAGGTCACAATTGGACTTATGCTATGGTCGTTGTCGTATTGTCTGTTTTCTGTGTGCTTTGTTTTCCTCATCAGGGGGAGATTGTGATGATCGACTAGTTATCCTTTGCGTACTCTAGTCCTAACACATCTATTGGACCGTCGATCCCTGTGATCGACAATTCTCAGCCAACAACTGAGAATATTGGTGTCAGAATGTATTCTTCCCTCATGGGTACTTTCGACTTCTCAGCACCAATGCACCACGTTTACGCCATGTCTTGTAGGCCCGCCTCAGCAGAGAGGTCCATTTCTTTCCTCACTTCCTATTTTATGGATCCTTGGACCATACCTTCTCTGACTTCATCGATTGAAGGTCAATCACATGCTATCATGGCTATGCCACTATCGACAATGAAGATTGCATATCAAGCTATCCTTGACTCTTCCGTCGATCCCGATCCTGTTACCTCACAGACGGATGAGCAGGATCCCATTCTTAGGCCCATATGGGCCACTTCGTTATCTTTTGCACATGATTTATTAGATGAGACTTTTCCTTAGGACGAAGCCATCCTCAAAGACATGAATGTTTTTGAGATACCTTGGGACGATATGCATCATCAATATTATTTTATCCCAAATCTTGAAGCAATTGAGCAAGATGATTTTCGATCTACCTTGAGTGAGATAGTTGGTCACGTCGTAGTTCCACTTGATATGCACGGTATTTATGCCAAAGGAAATATGGCAAGTATTTCTCCTACTGACTCAATCGAAATCTATCATACCCCTGGAAAAATTGAGAACGTAAATATAGGTGTGGATTGTTCGCCAAAAGAGATTATGATCTACACCAACCTCTTCAAAGAATTTCAAGATGTATTCGCTTGGTCATATGAAGAGATTCCAAGGATCGACCCTCGTATTGTCAAACATGAAATTAGAACTTATCGAGATGGTAAACCTGTTCGACAACGTCTTAGAGCTGTTAAGCCTAGGAAGGCCCCCGTATCAAGGCAGAGGTGGAGAAGCTACTTAATGCCAACTTCATCTACCCGGTTCCCTTGACATAATGGGTATCCAACCCTGTTCGTATGAATAAAAAGAAAGGAACCATCCGTGTGTGTATGGACTTTCGCAACCTGAACAAAACTTGTCCTAAAGATAAGTTCCCCACACCTTTCATTGATCAAATTATCAATGAGTGTGTGGGAAGCGAAATAGTTTCCTTTATGGATGGATTTTCAGGATATAATCAAATCCAGATCAAACCTAAGGACCAACACAAGATGAAATTTATATGTCCTTGGGGTACTTTTGCATACCAGAAAATGCCTTTCAGCCTGAAAAATGATGGAGCAACCTTCCAACATGCCATGACTTTCTGTTTTCACTATCTCAAGAATATAGTCGAAGGTTACCTCGATGATATTGTTGCTCACTCTCGCAAGAGAGTGGATCATATCACACACCTTCGGCTGGTTTTTGAAAGATTCCGTTACTATAGAATCTAATTAAACCCTCACAAATGCATCTTTTGCATTAGGTCTGGCCGTCTCTTAGGATTTTTAGTTTTCAGGACTGGGACCATGGTAGATCCTCTTAAGGTTGAGGCAATACGTCAATTGCCTCCCCCGCACACGATTAGACAACTTCAAGGTTTACAGGGGAAAGATAACTTTCTCCGTCCATTTATAGTGAATTATGCCAATATCACTAAGGGTTTCATGCACCTACTGAAGCAAGAAAAACCATTTATCTGGGATGAGCGAGCCCAAAATTATTTCGACGCCTTAAAGAAAGCCTTGGTATCGGTTCCTCTACTGAAATATCCTGATTACAGTAGAGATTACTTGTTATATATTTTCGCGTCTGAAGAGACGATTGGTATGGTTCTAGTTCAGGAGGATGATGAGCTCCATGAGAACGTCATATAATATCTCAGCTGAAATTTAGTCAGTCCTAAGCTTAATTACTCTCACATCAAAAAGCTTGCTTTGGCTGCCATTCACGCAGTCCCACTTTTATGACACTATATATTGCTTTGAAAAACTATTGTAGTCGCTGATGTTAATCCATTTCAATACATCCTCACTAGGCTTATCATAGGCGGGAAATATAATAAATGGATTGTCATCTTACAAGAATTTGATCTCAACTTTTCTTCAGCCAAGTCCAAGAAGTCACTAGTTTTTTCAGAGTTAATATTCGATTTCCCACGATTAGACGAGGATGTTATCCATGTCGATTTGTTTGCATATGAACACATTTTCCTTGTCTCGTCATCTGATCCCTGGTATGGAGACATTGTTTTATATCTTCAAACCTTGAATTTTGCTCAGCATCTCTCACGAGATGATCGACGACGAGTTAGATACCAAGCCAAAAAGTATACCATCGTCGACGATACTTTGTATCATTGAGGAATAGATAGTATCTTACATCATTGCTTAACTCACTAGGAAGTCGAGTTAGTCCTAAATGACTGCCACAAAGGGGCTTGTGGTGGTAACCTATCTGGGCTTGCGACAACCCAAAAAATCCTACGAGTTGGTTACTTTTGGCCCACCATATTTAAAGATTGCATTGAAGTGATTAAGAAGTGTCACCCCTACCAGGTGTTCACTCGGAAAATGTGCTTTCACCCAACCCCTCTTCACCCAGTCATTACCGTCGGTCCCTTCACCAAGTGGGGGGTAGATTTCGTCGATTGCAACCCAACTTCGACTGGGGGGCATCAAAACATCATCGTGGCTGTCGAATATTTTACCAAGTGGGATGAAGCCATGCCTACCTTAAAATATGATGGGAAGACTGCAACCTTCTTCATTTTCAACAAAATTATCACCTGGTTCGGTATCCCGAGTGAGATTGTCACTAATCATGGTAGTCACTTTCAGAATGAAATGATGGTAGAAATGGCATCAAAACTGGGGTTTAAACATGGTCACTCATCTCCTTATTACCCCTGGAAAATGGGCAAGTAGAGGCCATCAACAAGTCTCTCAAGACTATCTTGCAAAAAACTATCAGTCGGAGCAATTCCAATTGGCACATCATGCTGTATCTCGTGCTTTGGGCATACCGAACCTCAGTTAAGACTGCCACCATATTTTCCCCTTTTCAGTTAGTGCACGGTATGGATTCAATAATTCTCGTTGAATGCGAAGTCCCTTCTCTCAAATTGGCAGTCGAGCTCCTACCTGACACTTCAGATTTAGAGCAATGTCTGGTGCACCTAGAAAGTCTTGATGAGCAGCGTTGAGACACCTTTATGGATATCGAGGAAAACAAAAAATGTGTCAAGGTTCATTACAACAAGTATGTCTGTCCCTGGTTGTATACCGAGGGTGACTTGGTCCTTTTGTATGACCAAGCCAAAGAACCTCTAGGGGCAGGCAAGTTTAAACCCATGTGGCATGGTCCTTATATTGTGCAACATGTTCTAGAAAAAGGAGCCTACAAATTGGAATATTATGAAGGGAAGAAATTGGTCGAGCCCAGAAATGGGCTCTACTTGAAAAGGTATTACACTTGATCCCTGGGCTTGTGTGAAACCTTTTTGTATACTAATGTAAATTTAGTGTATATACATCTTTTTTCCCTTTTTTCTTCGGTTTTATTATCGAGTTTTCCCTTTTGATTGGAATTTGTCACATTAATAAAGCAAATAAGACCATTAAATCAATGTATACATTGTAATATATGAGTAAAACCGAAGATCCCTCTTTATATATTTTTAAAAAATATGGTGTTTATATTACAAAATTGGGGCTAAAACCCTCAAAATAAATATACAACCGATATACATGTCCCATGACATCTATGCCTGTGGTGTTGGATATGTATCATGATAGAAAACCACGACATTTGTGAGACGCCAGAAGAGTCATACCCATTCTCTAGGTACACCAACAACCTATCGTTGCATGGCTTCAGGTAGATACTCCACCTGAACAATAGGAATCCTCTGTGTCAGACGAGACAGGTTACCCTACATGTTCTGTAGGACTCTCTCTGCCTCTCCTCCCACTACCTCATCTCCCCATTGCCTACGCCTATGTCGTAGGAGTCCCTCTGGTTGTTGCGGACCCACATATGCAATCACACATGTATCGAGTTAATATTTAAAACACCATCCAAAATTATTTTTGTTTTCTTCAATAAAGAAATACAAAAAAATGAAATATATAAAAAAAAATTACCTATGGCACCGTAGGCGGCTCCTGGTGGAAGCGACATATCAGGAATTCCTCTGAAATTTATTGCCGCATAGGGATAGTCATCCAGAGCTATGATTTTTCTCCACCACCCAAAGAAAAAACCATCATTGTAGGGTGTCACCACCCTACCACCCCCCTGTCATCTCATGACCTCGATCCATCGCACCATAGCCGGATCATGTGGTCCTCTAGGAATGATCTCCAATATAGGTCCCAAACCTGGGACTCACTCAAAAAATAAGATGCAAAGGATAGAGGCAAACTCGAAGTTTCAGTTCCCCCCTGCTTGCACTTTGTCAACTGACCTTTCATGTTGGTCAACAGTGAGGTACACCAATCGTAGATGGTGGGTCTAACACACTCTAGTGTGTAAAACATAAGTGGTATCAATGCTTTATGCAACGAGGCCGATCCTATGATCCTAGTAAGCATGAGCACAATAATATTCAGGTTGAGGTTACCTATAGCCTGGATAGGGATTTGACTTCCCACCATGGGAGTCCCTGCAACACAGTGGGCCTCGATGTATTCTTTGAACTTCATCCCACTCCCTGCCCCACGTGACTTGAGGTCCACAACCTCTCCTCGATGTGAAAGTCCAGTCAAGAAGTAGATGTCCTCTACTTCGATCCTTAATGGTTTTCCATCAAGGATAAATCTCTCGCTATCAGGATCTCAATAGCCCACTAGCATTTCCAACAACCTCACTTGGGCCCTCATTCCTTTGAGAGCCCAAAACTTGTATAAAGCACATCATTTTAAAGCCTCTTGAGCCACCGGATCTCGATCCACTGTGTCATCTACCTCCTCGTGATCTCTCTCTCTCTCTCCATTCCAACACCATCCTGCAAAAATCCAAATCATTTTTTGAGTTAGAAACATATTTTTTTTCCATTTGCGCACGTATACGTGGTTTATTTACAAATAGTCACAGGTAGGGCCTGATATACTCCCGCTATGTTTCACACAGGGGCGTATAACTAGTCATACATGCGACCTATTCAGAGAAACTAGCGTATACCGAAAAACCCAATTTGCACCCTTAAAAACTAACAAAATAGAACCTAATTCAAAATTGTAAACCACTGAATTTGAAGAGGATGGGATGAAGAGTTACCTGGTCCATATTGTGCGTGATTTTGTTGCCTATTGCTCCCATGATCGTCGTTTGAATTTTGGAGGTGTTTTAGTCCAAATTGCACTATTTGGGTAAAAGTGAAAATGATACAATAAATTTTGATTTTATTACTATTTATAAGCCATTTCTCACCCACTTGATATAGTTTTATGCTATTATTTTGTCTAATGGACTAATTTAAGAATGGTTTTAAGCTAGTTTTTGTAGTTTCGACTCAATTTTCTTGCGGATTTCAATGTCATGGGTGGCCATTCGTCTCCTCGGGCAGGTATATGCATAACCTATCATATAAGATAGGTATCTACTCCATCTTGCATTTTTTGCATTATCCTTCTACTACCATTTCTTACGCCTTAGGTACGAACCCATTTATTGCGACGCATAAACCTCCATCTGTTATTAATAACATCATTAATAAATGGTAGAGACTTACCAAACATGGGTACCCTAGTTAGAACCTCTTTTTCATTTGGTTCCCATGCCGAGTTTTTTCGTTAGGACCAGAAGTTCATTATAATTAAATACATGACTTTACAATGAGCCTCATTTCTCATTCGTGCACACACAGCCTTATTTCCCACGAACTCCCAATAGCGAGTCTTATTTAAGCTCTTTTTTGACTCATCCAAAAAATGAAAAGATCGTCAAGTGATTTTTCCCTTTCACACTTGTTAAAATTGGATTTGAAAGATCATGAGTCCTAGTTAAGCTCTTTTCCGACTCGCTATCAAAAATAGAAAAGATTTCTGAGTGAACTTGTCTTTTTCACACTTGTAAATTGGATTTGAAAAGACGTTTATTTGGCACAAGTTTACCCCTTTTTCACACTGAGTAGACTAAAATATATAGAAAAGGACATTTTTTGGCATTAAGCTGTGATTGCATCTCATGCCCTAGCTTGTTGTATTTTGCCTTTAGCTGGTTCTCGCTTTGCGTTATAAACCGTTGCCTAAGCACTTTGCATCCTCAACCAAGTAGAGACTTGTTTTTATCTTACGCAATTTGACCCCCTATACCCTGGAGGGAACATCAGCTCGAGTGTCCATCTCCCGCATGCATTTTCTTGCATTAATCATAGGTATGTTCCAATGTTGGAACTAGTTTGGCTTACTTGTGACACTCGTTCCCTCCTATGTATCATAACATTCATTTGTTATGAAAAAACAAAAAAAAGACGGGCATAAAGGGAATACTATATTGTAATTGGAAGTATTCGTGTCACCTTTGAATAGAGAACAAAGTTATTGAGTCTGTGTGTCATCATAATTTTGGGTTTAGCATGGCCTTAGGAAGCTGATCGTGCTACAAAGTTTTCTCTACCGACTGGTTACTCTTCTAGTCCCTATAGAGAACGTTATTGATGCCTCCTGCATCTAATTGTCACATCATTGAGTCCATGCTGCCATAGTTCACCATATGTCTCATGTTCTTGTTCAAAGTAAGTCTATCAACCTATGTCGGCCACTCCTCAGAAATCTTGACTTTGTATGTTGGCCATACCCTCAGTTTTTCTCAGAATCACATGATACCTTGGTCTTATCATGCACCTTGGCCCTACTTTCATCATTGGTAGGTCACCTTGAACCAAGAAATCGACATTTCATCATTGGTCATTGACTAGGTGGTTTCCCTTATGTTCGACGACAAGACAACTATTCACACTTTGGGATTCGTGCAGTGTCTTGGATGCCATTATCCTTATTGGTGGTTTCCTCGCCTTTCTCAACAATTTTTTATCATTGGCTGCTATTCAAAGGGTCCTTTTTGTGTACCTCTTGCATTTGGCACACGCGAAAGACACACAGGGTCATTGGTTCATGAACATGTTATTCGTCCAATCTTCACCAAATCATGAAGCTCTTGTTTTTTTCCTCATGCTGACTAATGAGAGATACCTCAATTCTCTGCTTTCAACAGGTCTCCTTCCATCGACTTTAGCTCATTTATTCTGGATATGGGACCTAGAGTTTTATGAGTACCTTGAGGCTTGCAGTCATTAGTGCCAGGCTCTCTTGCCATTGACAGATGGGAATACATCAATGTCTCCTGATCAATGGATCTCTCAAGTGTTTGACACCAACTCCTTTATTCACATTTGTAGAGATATACTCGGTGCCTTGATACCTACTTTCATTATCATAAGGTTGTCTCCCATTTTTTAACAGTATACTTCAATGACCGGTAATCAAACAATGTCTCATCGTGTTTGACCTCAACTCATTTATTGACATGATGTAGACTTGCACCATTGGAAGATAGTGTAGAACACTTAAAGACATCACTATGTCGTCGCAACTTTCCTGATCTGTTGCTTCCATTTCATTGGACCAATACCTATTTGACTCCAGTTATCATGGGAGATCAGATTGTACTCCATGGTATACATATATCTTCAGATTGATTTTTGAGACTGGTTTCATTGGGCCTTGTTTGTGACTATGACATCTTTTGGCATATAACCTTATTTTTATTTTCCTACTCATGGCCATGAACACTTGTTTGGTATATTTTCCACATGGATATGCATTGTATTCTTGGTAGCCATGTATGCAAAGTCATTGCATAATGTAATAATCAATTGAGTTTGTCTAGTTGGTTCTCTACCACTCCACTTCTGGGTTATTTATAATGTATTTCGGTCATCGCAGATACTCCTTTGATCTAACACATTAAGGGGCATCTGTTATAGCAAGATTTGCCTCACCATTGCTATCTTGCACAGAGGACCTTTTTCCATTTCCCTATGCAGAATTTTTGTCCCTTTTTGATGAATCCAGAGATAAAAAATATACATTTTCCCACATATACGCTCCCTAACTGCTATACAAGATGCGTATACTCTTTCTGCTTCATTACAGCTCACGTATATCTAGATTTGTGCCAAAAAATACAAAATGAGGTCGGGTTTCCCTGTCACGACAAAAGATCTTTGATGCTTGGCCTTCCATGTACTGGAAACGTTCTGACTTGGCCCTTCAATTGAATTCTTAAGGCTGTAAGAGCACAATTTTGAACTATGGAAAATAAGGAGAAAGCATTCAACTTTGAGAGAAAAGTTACTCTGGATAAATTACTTCATATTGAGTCTGCATCCCTTTGTCCCTCAAGTCTGAACACAGTGTTCAGCCGCCAAGCTCTTCCCTTATTATTGAGAGGACCTCTTTTACTCTTTCTCATGAGCTTGCCTTTGGTGGAGGATTGAAGTGGTGGGGACCCAGTTGGAAGGAACTTGGTTTCTTGGTTTCGAACCGTGTCGACACGGAAGTCTGTAATGTTGACACTTATGTTGATCAATTATTAATAGAAATTCTCCTTTCCCATCCTATTGGTATCTTGCAAATATATGATTATTATCCATGGGCGTGTTTGTAATGTTTATTAATGGATTATGCTATCTAATGTGCTAATCCCTATTATGTCATCACTATATACTTTCTTTGCTTGTTTTTTTAGAACTTCTCATAGGTATAAAGCTTTGGGTCATAGTGCTCAACGGTGGAACATCATCAAACGTTGGATTGAGGTAGGCCTCTTTCTTGTATTGCACATTACTCTATATAGCATATGTTGGAATTGAGTTGATTTCTGAATTCGTACCTGTCTATTGTGGTTTACCCTTGGCCATAGAGAGTTTTTCCCTTGTAACATAAATGGCGACTCCACTGGGGAGAGATATTCCTTCTAAGGTTGAAGTAATGTTTCTTCTTACATTTCTCTTTTTCCTTTGTGTTTCTTGTTGTATCACTACTTGACAGATCATGTTCACTCTGATTCAAAGTTTTGAGCCTTTTACCCTTGCCTGTCCTTGTTTTAAATCATATACGCCCTTTTTCCTTGACAATCGCATATACACGCTTGTTGTCTCACTGCAAGAAGCGTATATACTCTATGTTCTCCTGAACAGTCATGTATACCACTTCCCCTTGCATGTTTGCTTGGTTGAGTGACTGTTGGGTATGATTTAAAGGTTGTTGAGCCTTCTTAGGTCTTTGTAGTGTCTGTTGAGATTATCTAGGATGATAGGAAGCCTATTTGGAGTTGAATTTTTGGGCATAGTCTTTCTCTTTGTTTTCTATTTTTAATTTGTCCTTGGATTCTGGGTTGTTTGCTTGGTTGCCTGATATTCTACTTGAGTTACTGCTTTTATACACAGTGGAATTCATATGTCAAGTTGCTTATCAGTCCATGCATTTTATTTTTAGAATATTTAAAATACAAAAAAATAGGCATTTTTCATTGGTTGGCATTTTTTTCTTCGAATTTTTATCATTATCTTAGCACATTTAGCGAAAGATCGCATTTTACTTCTCAATTGCAGATTTGAAATTGAAGACTGCACTGTTTGTATTAACATATCATTCATTGATAAGTTAAAGATGGACTTTGCATTATGTCCATATTTATTTTCTGGAAGAGTAATAACACCATGAGTTTCACTTCCATACCTTTTTGAGTAACCACAACAAATAAAATTTATGCTTTAAGCTAAAATTGATTAGTCATGATTTTATTTTAGGGTGCACAAACTAGCTTAGGATTTAGTGCCTTGGAATAGGATTTTGTGAGTAAACTTCTCCAAGGAAATCAAATGAACATATGTGTCTAAGACAGGGAGTTGACAAGTCCATTGCATAATTGGTAAGATCAGGAGGCTTCACTCACACTGGAGTTAATCACGAGGTTGCATGAAGTTAGTTGAAGGGGTAACCCCTGGATACTCACCTAGCGTCAGAGATATGTCTGTGGATTTATTCGTATTTGGGGATATTGCTAGTGGCCATACCTCTGTGAGAGGCAGTGCTTTCAAGGTTTCGGGCTCTGCTACCCTACCCATTAAGTGATCCAGACATATGACTATTCGCATGTGGATCAGTTATACAGTGGTTTATTAGTTGCTTGACTTAGGTATCTCATAGGTTACTTGTAGGGGTTATTCTGCTTGTACCCTGAGTCAGATAAGGGTCAAACAACACACAACCTTTATGGAGGATTACCTCTCGAGGGGTATCTGACCGACCGATTGTTAAGCCCACAATGGCCCTTATAATTGATTATGTTACCTCCAAGCTTTAGCGGGGAGTATCAAATCCCTCCTGGATGAAACATACCTTCTTTTGCGAGGGAGGCCACTTAGCCACTTTAGCCCATTTGCATGCATATTGGGCGCTTGACTTTGGTATGCTATTTGACTACTAGTTGGCCATATTATATATCTTTATTTTTGGAAGAGTCATAAGTCATCGCGGAGTCAGACCAAATTCCTCGCAGGTCCCATCAGTTGTTACAGTTACCACTGGTTTTCGAGTTCTTGCCTTCTAAAAGGCGTAGAGTTATCAGTAGTGGTACACACACATCCACTTTTCATACTTGTGATCCCACGAGGATGAGTACCAAGTCTAGTCTTCAGAACACTGGGCATTCTTCAACTCCCAATCCCACTATAATTAATGGCACTCCTTCGACATCTACAACCGCTATAGCTGCAGTGCCAAACGATTACACCGGTAATATGGCTCGACCTGTAGTTAATTCTTCATCTCTTGCCTTGAACCCTTTTGGGGGTTTTGACCACTCGCCAAGTTATAATGTTCAGACCATCCCCATGGTTTCTAGTCCATTTTCTTTTGGTATGCCTAACTTGACCTCGCAGTTTTCAACTTCCATCCCAGTTGTTGGCCATAACGCTAGCCTTGGACTTGGGGGCACTAGAGATCCTTACACTCCTTCCTCGTTTGGTGGCTCTCATATTCCTCAAGTGAATACTAATGTATGGAGTGTCCCTATTCTTAACCCCATGTCTAATCCTTCCACGATTGGATGGAACAACCCAATTGGCGGACAAGTTCTTCCCTATACCCCTATTCCCTCGGTGTCGATTCCGACCAATAATTTTGGCATGATGCATACACTTCAATCCTCCTGGTTCCCACCTGGAGGAGGTCAGTATTACACTTTGGGAACTCCCCAACCTGGATCTAATCCAGTTGGGGGAAGTTTTAACAACCCCCAGCTTGGATCTAATCCAACTGGGGGAAATTTTCATAACCCTTATCAGAACATTCCTGCTGGAATGATGCCTGATCCATCTTTTATTAATCAACTCGAAGGAGGTTCTTATAATTCTGGACAAGGTTTTGGTCCTCACCAAAATCTTGGATGGAACGCAGTTCATAATGCACAATCTTTCACGGGAGGATGGGGTCAGGTGTTGCAACCCCGTATTCCCTTTCTGTCCAAACTTATTCTGTCAGATTTGTCTAAACTAATGAATGACCCATTGAGTCATGACCCCACATGTCCCCCTGTCCCTACCAAACTTCCATTAGACATTCCAAAGTTTGAGGATAAGAATGGTGAAGACCCTAGTGATCACGTCACTACTTTTTACCTTTGGTGATCATCGAATTCTCTGCACCATGATTCTATTAGGTTACGATTGTTTCAGTGCACTCTCATTGGAGTGGCGTCACAATGGTACATTGATCTACCTAGGGGGACATATGGATCGTTCCATCAGTTGGTTCTAGTCTTTCTCAATCACTTTCAACTACCCATTCATTATGATGTTGGCCTTGAACTTTTGTCAAATTTATGCCAGGGTACCGACACTCACATCTCGGACCATATCCAAGAATGGCATAAGTGAAGGCGGTTGGTTAAGACTCCTATACCCCCGACCTTTCTTCTAGAATGGTTCCTAAAGTCTTTACATGCTCCTATTTCAAAGGATGTTGCTACTTCTGAGGTCTTTAGCGAGGAAGAAGCTATCCTTATAGACTAGAAATTCGATTTGATATATGCTCATTCAAGGATGTTATACCACCTTCTTCTAGACGCATCGTGAACAAATCACGATCCTAGACAAACTGTTGGACCTCATGCCGATGGCATTGCAGGGTCCACCAATGTATAATCACAAACTCGTCAACGAAGTCTGTCGGATGACCAACTTCGTCTGGATCCTCGAAACCCATCCATTCAGAAGATGTACATTCCATGCAATCATCGAAAAACCCAAATGGTGACTAGCAACCAGATGGGAATAAAAGGAAAGGTCGAAATAATCGTAAGGGTGGGAAGAATAATAATAATAAACCCAAGGACAAAGATAATAATGGGAAACAAAATGATAATGTTGGAGAGGGTAGGAAAGAGAAGCGTAAGGTGAAGTTTCCTTGTACACTTTATATCGATGACCACCTTACCCACTTGTGCCCCAAACTTATGGAGGCTGCGAGGCTTTTAAATCTACCACCCATTGTGTTGACGAATCAATTCCCACATAACTAGCACTTAGCCTTGAGTTATTTGAGTGCCGAAAATGCATCTGGTGGAAGTCAAAACCCACCATCGCAAGATGGCGATCATGTTTGCATCAATATGGTCGACGCAAAAGTTCATATAGCCACCTGCTCTCGAGATTATAGCTCTTCAAAATCTAGTACTGGCCTAGAAGCTCCTCCTCCACCCCTAGAGACGAACTTACAGATCGAGAAACTACAACCACCACCTCGTATTCTGAAAGGAGTAATCAAGCGCTCTACCCACAACCGTAATGCTAGAGCCGCCCAAAACTATGATATTTTTGAAGATCTAGGCCAAACCCCTTGTGCGATGTCAGCTTTGGAGGTACTCCAGATGTGTCCATCACAGAGAAATGCCTTACTCTCTGCCTTAGGAGCTCTAGAACCTAGTGGCTCGAAAGTCATAAAATTTGATGTCACAGACGTGAAGCCTCACTTACCCTACAATGTGGCTTTTCAAATCCACGTGGATTATTCCAAGTATACTATCAAACGAGTAGTCGTTGATGAAAGTGCTACCACTTGCGTGATGTCCCCGGTCTATTGGAAAGATATCGGTTCTCCGACCCTTTCCAAGTCATCGAATATGTTGACTACATTTGACGGTCATTCCTTCCACCCTCATGGTATTATCCCTGTCTTTCCAGTCTAGTTAGGTGGGAAGAAGGTAAAGGTGGAAGGAGAGGTAGTTGATGCACCGCTCGATTATAACTTGTTACTAGGTCGCAATTGGACCTATGCTATGGTCACTGTCATATCGTATGTTTTTAATGTTCTTTATTTTCATCATCAGGGGGAGATCATGAAGATCGACGGGTTATCCTTTGCGTACTCTAGTCCTAACACATCTGTTGGACCGTCGATCCATGTGATCGACAATTCTTAGCCAACAACTGAGAATATTGGTGTCGGAATGTATTCTTCCCTCATGGGTACTTTTGACTTCTCTGCACCGATGCACCAAATTTACGCCATGTCTAGTAGGCATGCTTCAACAGAGAGGTCCATTTCTTTCCTCACTTCCTATTTTAGGGATCCTTCGACCCTACCTTCTCTGACTTCATCGATTGAAGGTCTACCTTCTATGCCACTATCGACAACAAATATTTCATATCAAGCTATCCTTGACTTTTCCATTGATCCCGATCCTTTTACCTCGTAGACGGACAAGCAAGATCCCATTCTTAGGCCCGTATGGGCCACTTCGTTATCTTGTGCACATGATTTCTTAGATGAGACTTTTCATTTGGATGAAGCCATCCTCAAAGCCATGCATGTTTTTGAGATACCTTGGGATGATATGCATCATCGATATTATTTTATCCCAAATCTTGAAAGAATTGAGCAAGATTTTCGATCTACCTTGAGTGAGATAGTTGGTCACGTCGTAGTTCCACTTGATACACACGTTATTTATGCCAAAGGAAATATGGCAAGTATTTCTCCTACTGTCTCAATCGACATCTCTCGTACTCCTGGAAAAATTGAGAATGTAAGTATAGGTGTGGATTGTTCGCCAAAAGAGATTCTGATCTACACCAACCTCTTCAAAGAATTTTGAGATGTATTCACTTGGTCATATGAAGAGATTCCAGGGATCGACCCTCGTATTGTCAAACATGAAATTATAACTTATCGAGATGTTAAACCTGTTCGACAATGTCTTAGAGTTGTTAATCCTAGGAAGGCCCCCGTATCAAGGCAGAGGTGGAGAAGCTACTTAATGCCGGCTTAAGTGGGGGGTAGATTTCGTCGATTGCAACCCAAGTGGGTGGTAGATTTCATCCCTTCACCAAGTGGGGGGTATATTTCGTCGATTGCAACCCAACTTCGGCTGGGGGGCATCAGAACATCATCGTGGCTGTCAAATATTTTACCAAGTGGTCCGAAGCCATGCCTACCTTAAAATCCGATGGAAGACTGCAACCTTCTTCATTTTCAACAAAATTATCGCCCGGTTCGGTATCTCGAGTGAGATTGTCACTGATCATGGTAGTCAATTTTAGAATGAAATGATGGTAGAACTAGCGTCCAAAATGGGGTTTAAACATGGTCACTCATCTCCTTATTACCCCCAGGAAAATGGGCAAGTAGAGGCCGTCAACAAGTCTCTCAAGACTATCTTGCAAAAAACTGTCAGTCAGAGTAATTCCAATCAACACATCATGTTGTATCCTGCGCTTTGGGCATACCGAACCGTGGTTAAGACTGCCACCAGTTTTTCCCCTTTTCAGTTAGTGCATGGTATGGAATTGATACTTCCCGTTGAATGCAAAGTCCCTTCTATCAAATTGGCAGTCGAGCTCCTACCTGACACTTCAGATTTAGAGCAACGCCTGGTGCACCTAGAGAGTCTTGACGAGCAACGTTGAGACACCTTTATGGCTATCGAGGCAAACCAAAAATGTGTCAAGGTTCAGTACGACAAGTCTGTCTATCCCTGGTTGTATACTGATGGTGACTTGATCCTTTTGTATGACCAAGCCAAAGAACCTCTAGGGACAGTCAAGTTTAAACCCATGTGGCATGGTCCTTATATCATGAAACATGTTCTAGAAAAAGGAGCCTACGAATTGGAAGATTACGAAGGGAAGAAATTGGTCAAGCCCGAAAATGGGATCTACTTGAAAAGGTATTACGGTTGATTCCTGGGCTTGTGCGAAACCCTTTTGTATACTAATGTAAATTTAGTGTATATACATCTTTTTTCTTTTTTTTCTTCGATTTTATTATCGAGTTTTCCATTTTGATTGGAATTTGTCACATTAATAAAGAAAATAAGACCATTAAATCAATGTATACATTGTAAGATATGAGTAAAACCAAAGATCCCTCTTTATATATTTCCAAAAAATATGGTGTTTATATTACAAAATTGGGGCTAAAACCCTCAAAATACATATAGAACCGATATACATGTCCCATGACATCTACGCATGTGGCGCCGGATGTGTATCATGATAGAAAACCATGGTGTTTGCGAGACGCCAGAAGAGTCATACCCATTCTCTAAGTACACCAACAACCTATCGCTGCATGGCTTCAGGTAGATCCTCCACCTGAACCATAGGAATCCTCTGTGTCAGACGAGACAGGTTACCCTGCACGTTCTATAGGACTGTCTCTGCCTCTCCTCCCATTGTCTCATCTCCTTGGTGCCTACGCCTATGTTGTAGGAATCCCTATGGTTGTTGCGGACCCACATATGCAATCACACATGTATCGAGTTAATATTTAAAACACCATCCAAATATATTTTTGTTTTCTTCAATACAAAAATACAAAAAATTGAAATATATATAAAAAATTACCTATGGCACCGTAGGCGGCTCCTGGTGGAAGTGGCATATCATCATCTCCTGTGAAATCGATTCCTGCATAGGGATAGTCGTCCAGAGCTATGATTTGTCTTCGCTACCAGAAGAAAAAACCATCATTGTAGGGTGTCACCACCCTACCGCCCCCCTGTCGTCTCGTGACCTCGATCCATCACACCATAGCCGGATCAGGTGGTCCTCTAGGAATGATCTCCACTCTAGGTCCTAGAGCTAGGACTCGCCCAAAAAATAAGCTGCAAAGGATAGAGGGAAATCCAAAGTTTCACTTCCCCCCCTACTTGCATTCTGTCAACTGACCTTTCATGTTGGTCAGCAGTGAGGTACACCAATCGTAGATGGTGGGTCTCACACACTCTAGTGCATAAAACATAAGTGGTGTCTATTCTTGATGCAACGAGGCCGATCCTATGATCCTATTAAGCACGAGCACAATAATCTTCAGGCTGAGGTTACCTATAGCCCAGATAGGGATTTGACTTTCCACCATGGGAGTCCCTGCAACACAGTGGGCCTCGATGTATTCTTCGACCTTCATCCCACTCCCTACCCCTCGTGACTTGAAAGTCCAGTCAAGAAGTAGATGTCCTCTACTTCGATCCTTAATGGTTTTCCATCAAGGATAAATCTCTCGCTATCGGGATCCCAATAGCCCACTAGCATTTCCAACAACCTCACTTGGGCCCTCATTCCTTTGAGAGTCCAAAACTTGTATAAAGCACATCTTTTTAAAGCCTCTTCAACCATCGGATCTCAATCCACTGTTGCATCTACCTCCTCATGCTCTCTCTCTCCATTCCGACACCATCCTGCAAAAATCCAAATCATTTTTTGAGTTAGAAACATATTTTTTTTTTTCATTTGCGCACGTATACGTGGTTTATTTACAAACAGTCACGGGTAGGGCCTAATATACTCCTGCTGTGTTTCACACAGTGGCATATAACTAGTCATACATGCGACCTATTCAGAGAAACTCGCGTATACCAAAAAACCCAATTTTCACCCTTAAAAACTAACAAAATAGAACCTAATTCAAAATTGTAAACGACTGAATTTGAAGAGGATGGGATGAAGAGTTACCTGGTACATATTTTGCATGATTTCGTTGCCTATTTCTCCCATGATCGTCGTTTGAATTATGGAGGTGTTTTAGTCCAAATTGCACTATTTGGGTAAAAATGAAAATGATACAGTAAATTTTGATTTTATTACCATTTATAAGCCATTTCTTACCCACTTGATATAGTTTAATGTTATTATTTTGCCTAATGGACTAATTCAAGAATGGTTTTAAGCTGGTTTTTGTAGTTTCGACTCAATTTTCTTGTGGATTTCAACGTCATGGGTGGTCGTTCGTCTCCTCGGGAAGGTATATTCATAACCTAGCATATAAGATAGGTATCTACTCCATCGTACATTTATTTTCATTATCCTTCAACTATTGTTTCTTACGCCTTAGGTACGAACCCATTTATTACGACGCATAAACCCCCATCTGTTATTAATAGCATCGTTAATAAATGTTAGAGACTTACCAAACATGGGTACCCTAGTTAGAACCTCTTTGTCATTTGATTCCCATGCCGAGTTTTTTCCTTAGGACTGGAAGTCCATTATAATTCGATATGTCACTTTACAATGAGCCTCATTTCTCATTCATGCACACACAACCCTATTTCCCGTGGACTCCCAATAACGAGTCTTAGTTAAGCTCTTTTCTGACTCATCCAAAAAATGAAAACATTGTTGAGTGATTTGTCCCTTTCACACTCATTAAAATTGGATTTGAAAGATCATGAGTCCCAATTAAGCTCTTTTCCGACTCGCTACCAAAAATAGAAAAGATTGTCGAGTGAACTTGTCTTTTTCACACTCGTAAATTGAATTTGAAAAAATGTTTATTTCGCAGAAGTTTACCCCTTTTTCACACCGAGTAGACTAAAATATATAGAAAAGGACATTTTTTTGGCGTTAAGCTGTGATTGCATCGCATGCCCTAGCTTGTTGTATTGAGCCTTTAGCTGGTTATCGCTTTGTGTTATAAACCGTTGCCTAAGCAGTTTGCATCCTCAACCAAGCAGAGCCCTGTTTTTATCGTTCACAATTTGACCCCCTATACCCTGGAGGGAATATCACCTTGAGTGTCCATCTCCCGCATGCATTTTCTTGCATTACTCATAGGCACATTCCAATGCTAGAACTAGTTTTACTTACTTGTGACACTCGTTCCCTCCTATGTATCATAACATTCATTTGTTATGAAAAAACAAAAAAAAGATGGGCATAAAGGGAATACTATATTGTAATTGGAAGTAGTCGTGTCACCTTTGAACAGAGCACAAAGTTATTGAGTCTGTGTGTCATCATAATTTTGGGTTTAGCATGGCCTTAGGAAGTTGATTTCACTACAAAGTTTTCTCTTTCGACTGGTTACTCTTCCAGTCCCTATAGAGAATGTTATTGATGCCTCCTGCATTTAATTGTCACATCATTGAGTCCATGCTACTGGAGTTCACCATATGTCTCATGCTCTTGTTCAAAGGAAGTCTATCAACCTGTGTCGGCCACTCCTCAGAAATCTTGACTTTGCATGTTGGTCATACCCTCAGTTTGTCTCAAAATCATATGATACTTTGGTCTTATCATGCACCCTGGCCTTACTTTCATCATTGGTAGGTCACCTTGAACCCGAAAATCGACATTTCATCATTGGTCATTGACTAGGTGGTTTCCCTTGTGTTCGACGACAAGACAACTATTAACACTTTGGGATTCGTGTAGTGTCTTGGATGCCATTAGCCTTATTGGTGTTTTCCTCACCTTTGTCAACAGTTTTTTATCATTGGCTTCTATTCAAAGGGTCCTTTTTGTGTACCTCTTGCATTTGGCACACGCGAAAGACACACAGGGTCATTGGTTCATGAACATGTTATTCGTCCAATCTTCACCAAATCATGAAGCTCTTGTTTTTTTCGTCATGCTGACTAATGAGAGATACCTCAATTCTCTGCTTTCAGCAGGTCTCCTTCCATCGAATTCAGCTCATTTATTCTGGATATGGTACCTAGAGTTTTATGAGTACCTTGAGGCTTGTAGTCATTAGTGGCAGGCTCTCTCATCATTGACAGATGGGAATACATCAATGTGTCCTGATCAATGGATCTCTCAAGTGTTCGACACCAACTCCTTTATTCACATTTGTAGAGATGCACTAGGTGCCTTGATACCTACTTTCATTATTGTTAGGTTGTCTCCCGTTTGTTAACGGTATACTTCAATGACTAGTAATCAAATGATGTCTCACCGTGTTCGACCTCAACTCATTTATTCACATGATGTAGACTTGCACCATTGGAAGATAGTTAGAAGACTTAAAGACATCACTATGTGGTCGCAAATTTCCTGATCCGTTGCTTCCATTTCATTGGACCAATACCTATTTGACTCCAGTGATCATGGGAGATCAGATTGTACTCCATGGTATACAGATATCTTCAGATTGATTTTTGCGACTGGTTTCATTGGGCCTTGTTTGTGACTATGACATCTTTTGGCATATAACCGCATTTGTATTTTCCTATTCATGGCCATGAACACTTGTTTGGTAATTTTCCACATGGATATGCATTGTATTCTTGGTAGGCATGTATGCAAAGTCATTGCATAATGTAATAATCAATTTACTTCGTCCAGTTGGTTCTCTACCACTCCACTTCTGGGTTATTTATAATGTATTTCGGTCATTGCAGATACTCCTCTGATCTAACACATTAAGGGGAATCTGTTATAGCAAGATTTGCCTCACCATTTCTATCTTGCACAGAGGACCTTTTTCCATTTCCCTATGCAGACTTTTTATCGCTTTTTGTTGAATCTAGAGCTAAAAATATATACATTTTTCCACATAAATGCTCCCTAACTACTATGGAAGATGCGTATATGCTTGCTTCTCCATTACATCTCGCATATATTAGGATTTGTGCCAAAAAATACAATATGAGGTCGGGTTTCCATGTCACGACAAAAGATCTTTGATCCTTGTCCTTCCATGTACCAGAAACGTTCCGACTCGACCCTTCAGTTGCATTCTGGAGGCTATAAGAGAACAATTTCAAACTATGGAAAAGAAGGAGAACACATTCAACTTTGAGAGCAAAGTTACTCTAGAGAAATTACTTCATATTGAGTTTGCATCCCTTTGTCCCTCAAGTCTGAACATAATGCTCGACCCCCAAGCTCTTCCCTTATTATTGAGAGGACCTCTTTTCCTCTTTCTCATGAGCTTGCCTTTGGTGGAGGATTGAAGTGGTGGGGACCCAGTTGGAAGGAACTTGGTTTCTTGGTTTCGAACCATGCCGACACGAAAATTTGTAATGTTGACACTTCTGCTGATCAATTATTAATAGAAATACTCCTTTCCCATCCTATTGGTATCTTGCAAATATATGATTATTATCCATGGGTGTGTTTGTAATGTTTATTAATGGATTATGCTATATGATGTGCTAATCCCTTTTATGTCATCACTATATACTTGCTTTGCTTGTTTCTTGAGAACTTCTCGTAGGTGAAAAACTTTGTGTCATAGTGCTCAATGGTGGAACATCATCAAACGTTGGATCGAGGTAGGTCTCTTTCTTGTATTGCACATTAGTCTATATAGCATGTGTTGGAATTGAGTTGATTTATGCAGTCATACCTGTCTGTTGTGGTTTACCCATGGCCATAGAGACTTTTTCCCTTGTAACAGACACATGAAAAAATATTGTAGAATGACAGTCCCTCCTATAGACCACAACAAAATAACAACAATCATAGACAAGAACCTCATAAGAGAACATGGATAAGAAAGAAGAATAAGTATATAAATGAAGAATGCACACTCGCTCTACAAGCTAAGCAGAAGAAATGTGGTTGGTATATTGACAGTGCCTGTTCAAAACATATGACAGGTGATAAAGACATGTTTCTTACATTAAGAAAGAAAAGAGATGGATTATTCTCCTTCGAAAATGACGATTCAACTAAAATTATTGGAAAAGGCATAGTCAGAATTGGAAACAAGAATACCAAGGAAGCAATAGCTGTACTAGTAGAAGATATGAAACATAATCTTACAAGTGTAATTCAAATGTGTGACCAAGGTCATAAAATTACTTTTGATTCACAGAAGTGCGATATAAGAAAAGAAGGTTCAAGAAAATTGATTGCAACAGCTGCAAGAACTTCAAGCAACATATATGTATTAAGTGAAATTGGAAATGAAAAGTGTTGTCTAGGAAAGGAATATGAAAGTTGGCTATGGAATAGAAGAATGGGTCACATACACTTTGATAACCTTGTCAAATTCAAAAAAAAGGAAGAAGTTAGAGAAATTCCCCATATCATGAAACCAACCAACACTATATGCAAGCATTATCAACAAGGAAAGCAAACAAAGACCAGGTTCAAATCAAAGGAATATTCAATGACAAGACCACTAGAAATTGTGCAATCTGATCTAGTTGGACCAACTAAAAAAAAGGGTTTAAAAGTTGAGAAATACTTTATGCTATTAGTTGATGATTATACAAGAATGATTGCAATTTTCTTTCTTAGGAATAATTGAGAAGATTTTGAAAACTTCAAGGTCTACAAGGAGATAGTTGAAAATGAAATGGATTCAAAAAATCAAATGTTTGAGATATGATAATGGAGGAGAGTTCACTTTAAAGGAATTTATGGACTACTGCAGTATGCATGGAATAAAAATAAAATTCTCCATTGCTAAGACACCTCAACATAATGGAGTTGTTGAAAGAAAGAACAAGACAATATAGGAAATGGCTCGAACAATACTAATGGATTCCAAATTGAGAGATATTTTTTGGCAACGTGCAATGCATACAAAATTTCACATTCAAAACATATTAATGCTCAGAAACATCAATGAAAAAACTCCTTACGAGCTATGGAAAGGAAGACCAACAAATGTGAATCACTTTAGAGTATTTGGAAGAAAATGCTACATCAAAAGAGAAGATGGAAGAATGGGAAAGTTTGACTATCATGTGGACAAATGAGTACTTGTTGGTTAATCAAGTACAAGGAAAGCATACAAGTGTTACAATATGAGTTTGAACAAAGTTGTGGAAACAATCAATGTAACAATTGATGAAATAGGTGGACGAGAATTAAAGGAAGAATAAAATGAATCAATGGAACAACTTTACGACGAAGAAGCAGAATGTTAAGGTCCTAACCCGCACATAGGTAGATTAATGTATTTGAATGTAATAAAGGTCAATATTAATAAGACCTTTCAATAAAATAGAATAAGGCAGATGTAAGAATACCTAATAGAATCTTCCGCTTCTAGAAGGATCTTCCTCTAGATGCTTCTCTTAATAGACATATTTAGTATAAATAAGGGGCGAGGGTATGTGAACCCTAGCTTGGAGATTATTGTAACAGAGCGCTGCTCGACTGGAGGTTGCCCCCTCGAAGAGGCCTGTGAACATTGCTATCTTATCAAAGTGTTGTTTTTGTTGCTATTTCGTATATCATTTATGTGTATTGTGAATATTATGTTGGATATTTTACTGCTATTCTGTCATTTCTAGCATTTCATTTCTGTTCTGCATATTTTATATATCTGGTATCTTGCAAGTGGTATCAGAGCACTTTCCTTGGCAGAAATTGTGGGTATTTTTTTTTCCAGGGTAGAGACGTATTCCGGCGTCTTTAAG
>ML776800.1:3525352-3543666 GCA_009831015.1 Picea engelmannii
GACTAAGAGGAAGTGGGGGGAGAGAGGGAAGAGGTGGTAGATAGATATAAATAGAGATATGGGGGAGAGTGGAGAAAAGAGAGAGGGAAAGTGATATAGTGAGAAAGAAAGGGAGGGGGATACAAAGTGAGAGGGGGAGAGGGATACATGAAAACGAGAGAAGGGGGGGAGAGGGAGATAATGGGAGAGATGGAGAGAGCCAACATGAGTAGAAGAGAGATCGAAAGTGAGATGGAGAGATCGAGAGAGGAGGTAAATAAGGGGAGGGAGGGAGAGATCCAACAAGAGAAGAAGAGAGGTCGAGAGTGAGATGAAGAGAGATAGAGAGGGAGGTATAATGAGGGAGGGAGAAAGAGGGGCAGAGAGAAAGTTAGAGTGGTACTAACAACTAGGAGAGAGAAAGAGGTGGGAGAGAGGGGGGATGTAGGAGGAGGGACGGACAAAGAGAGAGAGAGAGAGAGAGAGAGGTATATAGGAAGTGGTTCTGAGAGTGTGAGACATGGAGAGGAAAGGTCTAGGTCTAGGTCTAGGTCTTGCCATGCCTTTCCATGTATAGGTATTGACATGTCTAGGTATTACCATATCTAGGTCAAGGCCATGTCTTGCATTTCCATGCCTTTCCTTGGAATATACCAAAATTTCTAGTGTGTGAGAGTGTGAGAGGGAGAGATGGAGAGAGATGAAGACAAAGAGGGTAGGTAGAGAGAGATTATATGAGAGTGTGGGAGAGAGAGAGAGGAAGGCATATAGGGGGGTTAGGGAGATAGTGTGTGAGCATGTGGGAGGGTAAGAGGAAGGTATAGAAGGGAAGTAGAGAGTGTGTGTCTGAGAGTGTGAGAGGGATAGAGAGGAATACAAAGAGGGGGTTACATAGAGAGGTAAATGTAGGAGAGAGTGGTAGATGTAGGAGATGAGAGATAGTGGGAGGGAGGGGGAGAGAGAGAGGGAGGAGACGGGTAGTGTGTGTGTGTGTGTGTGTGTGTATGTGTGTGTGTGTGTGTGTGTGTGTGAGAGAGAGAGAGAGAGAGGCGTGGTAAGGACATGTGTAGGTCTAGTTGGCATTCAACCATTTCAACCCGGGTTCATTTCTGGATCTTGAGGGAAGTTGCAGGAGGGGAGGGATTGGTGGGTTTAGGGAGATGAAGAAAGGATGGTTTGTAGATATGGAAGGATATAATATGCCATGCTTCCTTGGCTCGTTGAGTAGATTCCAACCAATTCTAGGGGTGTGCCATGAGAAGATGGGAACACATTTAATCTTTTAGGCCACTAATAAAGAATTCCTTGAAGAAGGAATATGACATTCCCTCCGTTCTTAAAGAAAAGTGCTCAAATGTAGAAATAAAGTCTTCCACTGTCCCAAAATGCTTCAACTTGGTCAATTGGCCTAAATGGTGGGTGTTGGAGTCAAATCGGTCATAAAGATCTTCAACAAACTGTGTCCAAGAAACATACTCTTGGTGTGCCTTTCTACGCTATTTCCACCATTGCCAGTGTTTTGGATCCAGATGTAGGATACCATAACAAAGCTTGGGTAAATCATCAGTAATTCGATGCAAAGAGAAATAATGTTCCATTTGAGTGACCCAGCTTGTGGGATTTGACCCATCAAATTTGTTCACCTCAATTATGGGAAGGTGCATGTATCGAGGAAGGTGGGTAGAATGAGGACCTTGTTAATGGGAAGATTCATGATCTTCTTGATATGATTGTTGCTCAGAAGAGGAAGGGTTCAAGGAATGGTCCATCAATTGGTCAAGTGTGTATTTGATGTGGGAACATTGGTCCTGAAGGATTTTAGCAGAGGAATTTAGCATGCTAATGTTGGCATTGATATTCTTGATGTCCTCCTTGTTCTAGAGGTTGTCAACAATCAATGAATTGAGTTCTTAGGAGTGGGTGGTGGCCATTTGGATAGAGGTAAAAAATGATTAAGAAAATAGGATAGGGGGTGAATACGGGTGTCGAGAAGGGTGGGTGGGACCACTGAGAAGAATGGTGACAAGTGATAGGTACCACAATGATCAGGGGAAAAAGGGGAATCTAATGGGATATGGTCCAAATAAGGGTGTCGGAAAAGGGATCGGGTCCACTAAAAAATTTGTAGTAAAAATGATAGGTACCACGGTAATCAGGGAGAAGAGAGGAATCCAATGGGATAGGTCAAAAATAAGTGTTTTGGCGGGATTTATACTCCAATCTGAAGAATATGCAGTGTCAAAACTCCCAAATTCTTAATAGGAAAAAAGAAGTGTTGAAATGCCCAAATTTTGAACAGGAGAAATATTGTTTATTTCCTTTCTATGTTTTTTATGTCCCATGGGTTAGGGTTTTGGCAGGGTTTATACAAACAAGTGTTTTCCCTGTGTTATCGCTCTCTAATATACGTGTGGGGTTGAACAATAGTACTTGACAAAATATCTCAGGGCACCAACTAAGGAGGGTAGACCGTACCCTTAGTCGTACTACCCGATTACCTATGTCCTAGAGAGTATCTTCTTGAGTGTTGTTCTCGGTGGCACTATAGCAGTCAAACCGATCCGTTTATCTATAGAGGGCTTTAGGATATCTAGGTCAATCCGTATACAGGTGTTATGTGATGTGCTACCACTCGAAGGGGTACCAATATGGGTTACAAGGGTGGTCAAAAATGTGCTCTTAAGTACCATTTGTATTTCTTGCGTGTATGCTTTCCTGACCACGGATTTATGCGTTGAAGGACAAATCGATGTATCTTTAAGACGTCATAATACATCCCTACCTTGAAAAAATAACCCACAATGTTTTTTCCGAGGAAAGTGCTTTGACACCACTTGTAAGATACCATATCTATTATAATATCTCGAAGAAGAAATACTACAGAGAATAACAATGGAACAACACAATATATGAAACAACAAAACCAAAATAATACCTTTATTGATAGAAAACAATGTTCACTTGTCTGTTTGAGGGGGAAACCTGTAGAGCAACGCTATATTACAATAATTCTCAAGACAAAACTTCTCATACCCTCGACTCCTATTTATACTAAATCTATCTACCCAAAAGAAAAATCTAGAGAAAGATCTTTCTAGAAGCATAAACTTCTATTAGGTCTTCTTATATTTGACTCATTATTTCTTATTACTAGGCCTTATTAATATCGGCCTTTATTACATGGAAATGTATTATTCTACCTATGTGAAGGGTTAGGGAGGTTGGCTCCCTAACATATATTGACTTTCATAATTTAAATTTAAAAAAAATATCTCGCCCAGGAACGATGGGTTCTCTACAATTATACAAGTTTTGGGAATGAAATTTCATCGTTAAGGTACTCAATTTTCAAAAAAGAACACGACACTAGAACAATGGGTTCTCTACAATTATACACATTTTTGGAATGAAATTTCATAGTTAAGGTACTCACACTTGCATGAATGAAGACATATAGTACTCACACTTGCATGAACGAAGACATATACCTTATATTTTTGTTGAAAAAATAGCATACTATTAGAAAAAATGAAATTTCACATAGTTATTCACAATTTCTATCAATAAAAGTTATTCACAATTTCTATGATTAAAAGTTGTATATTTGGAAATCTAATTCAATTTCCTAAGTTTCATCTTTTTACACCATATTCAAAATTTACAATTCTTGAATTTATAAATACCTTGAACAATATTGGTAAAGGTACCTTGAATAATCCCTCCATATTTACATTTTACACCATACTTAAATTTTACAATTCAAATTTAATGTAAAAGTGAACAATATTGGTAAACAATATTAGTAAAAGTACCTTGAATAATCCCTCCATTTTTACACCATATTTAATTTTTTACAATTCAAATTTATTACTTAAATTTTAAAATTCAAATTTATTGTAAAAGTGAACAATATTGGTAAACAATATTAGTAAAAGTACCTTGAATAATCACTCCATTTTTACACCATATTAAAATTTTCACAATTCAAAATTTATTGTAAAAGTATCTTGAACAATATTAGTAAAAGTACCTTGAATAATCCCTCCATTTTTACATTGCCACTAACATTGCCACTAGCACGTGTTAGTCATGAAAGACCATCCATGTTTACATTACCACTAACAGGTCATTTGGTATGTTTACATTACCATCCATGTTGAAATTGGGTATTCTCTCCTTTTCTTCCCTAAAAAAATTCTGCAAAAAGAGAGAAAAAATCTTCCTTTCTTTTGCCAAGGAAAGTGCTTTATACCAATTGTTAAGTACCTATATTAGATATGCAAATATACTTCAATGAGACCAAGAATAAACCATAAACCATTCACCATAACATGAAGAGAAAACCCTTGAGGTAGGGTAACACCATATATTATTCCTTAAGGAAGGAGTGCATTCCTCAAGCAACACTTGCTTGTTACAATAGAAATATTCTTCATTGTGCTTCATTGCATTGCTTACATTTCTTTATATAGCTCTCTCTATCTCCTATATCTCTTAAGAACCTTCAGAGAGCCTTCTCACATTTATTACACCCAACTACCATAGTGAGTCTTTATTAATATAGTGGACCTAGTCTACATTACATTGAATGACCACATTCACATATATTAAATTACTTCCACTAATAATACATAACCACATTCCCATTGGGTACCTTCCTAGGTACCCCATATTACCTCCCTAGGTATACTACACATGTTTACATTAACACTTTATGTTTACATTACCACTAACACTATCAGGTCATGAAAAACCATCATATTACATTAGCACTAACAAGTCGTCTAACACACATGAAAAATCATCATATTACATTACCACTAACAAGTCATCACTAAAGGTCATGAAAGACCATCCATGTTTACATTACTACTAAGAGGTATGAAAAACCATCGTATGTTTACATTACCAACATCCATGTTTACATTACCACTTTATATTTACATTACCACTACCAAGTCATGAAAAAACATCATATTACATTACCACTAACAGGTCATAAATTACATTACCACTAACAAATCATGAAAAAACATCATATTACATTACCACTAACAGTTAATAAATTACATTACCACTAACAGGTCATAAATTACCATCATTAACTTACATATACCCTAAAATTAGTTTACATTACCACTTTATATTTACATTACTACTAACAAGTCATAAATTATCATTACTAACAAGTCATAAATTATCATTACTACTACATTACCACTAACAGGTCATAAATTATCATCATTAACTTACATATACCTTAAAATTAATTATAAATAAAATCCTAAAAATTATTTAAAAATAAAATTTAATGATGTGAAAATTTGATATCACATATACTAAAATTATTTATAAATAAAATTTAATCATGTGAAAATTTGATATTGATTCGAGATAGATGGAAATAAGAATTTTAAAGTTAAAAATCGGGTAATTTGATATTGGTTCGAGGTAGATGGAAACAAGAATTTTAAAGTTAAAAATCGGGTGAAATCATGTTTGATTGAACACTTTCAATCTAGGTATGAATGACAATTCTATTTAAAATCTTGAAACTGGTGGATATAAGATTTGAGCAAAGACTCTTGTCCTGTCGAACCTACTTATCTCGATCATTGAAAGTAGGTCTCTTGAAACTACTGATCACGAGGTTATTATTCACACTTCCGTGCGATCAAAATTATTTGTACAACCTTTGTTTTTTGCCTTTTCATGGATTTTTTTTAATTATAAAATTGAATATTTAGATTATTACTTTTTTATCTTAAAATTAAGAAATATATATATTTTGTTCTCTTGATTGTGTCCCAACATTTATATTATATTTTCATAAAAGCTTCAACGATATCAGGAAAATTAATAACTTATATTTTGTTCTCTTGATTGTGTGCCAACATTTATATTATAATTTTATTTATATTATATTTTCATAAAGGCTTCAACGACATCATGAAAATTAATAACTTTTATGAGTTCGAATCAGCTTCTGAAATATATTCAGATTTTGTATAAACAATAACGCTCCTTCATAGGGCATATACCAGTCATGGGATATATGAAAATAAAGCCCCTCAGAGAATTACTTTGGTCCCTGATTTTCAGAAGAAATCCATACTTTAAAGAAATCCATACCTTAAAATGGATGAAATGATATGTCAACAAAATAACATTATTTATTTAATCGATTAAGAACATGTGTTTCACATAAATTTGATTTACGTTTACTTTGTGTTTCACCGAAAGTCTTGTCTCGGTCTCTTAGTCTCATGAGAAGCTTACCCAACTTAAAAGGCAGGAACTGGGAAGCTAATGGTATTATCTCGCCTAAGAAGAGAAGTACTAGAATAACCAACTTAGTCCACAGGTCATAACTCGGTATGTGAGTTGGAGCTTATTTCTCCCTTTGCCAGTGCACTGGATTTGAGGAGTATTCTTCTAACACCTTTCTCATACTCTTCCTTACACCCGGGCAAATACGAGTAAGATTGCTATTATGCCCGCTTTTTCATTCCAGTAGTTCGATCTGTCTCTTCGAGCAAGGAGGGAAAAAGATTGAAGCTACAAAACTGGGCTTACTGGATTTTTCGAAGAAATCCATATCTTTGTTTTCTGATTTTCAGAAGAAATCCATATCTTAAAGAAATCCATATTTTAAAATGGATGAAATGATATGTCAACAAAATTAAGCAATTTCACATGATTTATAATTCTGACATTATGGGTTAACAAACATTATCGGTTAAGAACATGTGTTTTCTCTTAAAAAGTCACAAGTTCAAATTCAGAGGGTAACCTTAAAAATAGATTATTATTATTATAATTCAAAAAATTAAAATGGATGAAATGATATGTAAACAAAATTAAGCAATTTCACATGATTTATAATTCTCACATTATTTATTTGATATGTAAAAAAAATTAAGCAATTTCACATGATTTATAATTCTAACATTATTTATTTGATAAAAATAGATTATTATTATTATAATCCAAAAAATTAAAATGCACATGATTTATAATTTATAATTTATAATTTCGACATTATTTATTTGATAAAAATAGATTATTATTATTATAATCCAAAAAATTAAAATGCACATGATTTATAATTTATAATTCTGACATTATTTATTTGATAAAAATAGATTATTATTATTATAATCCAAAAAATTAAAATGCACATGATTTATAATTCTGATTTATAATTCTGACATTATTTATTTGATAAAAATAGATTATTATTATTATAATCCAAAAAATTAAAATGCACATGATTTATAATTTTGACATTATTTATTTGATAAAAATAGATTATTATTATTATAATCCAAAAAATTAAAATGCACATGATTTATAATTTATAATTCTGACATTATTTATTTGATAAAAATAGATTATTATTATTATAATCCAAAAAATTAAAATGCACAGGATTTATAATTCTGATTTATAATTCTGACATTATTTATTTGATAAAAATAGATTATTATTATTATAATTCAAAAAATTAAAATGGATGAAATGATATGTAAACAAAATTAAGCAATTTCACATGATTTATAATTTTGACATTATTTATTTGATCCGTTAAGAACATGTGATTCCTGTTAAGATGTCACAAGTTCATTTCCTCTTAAGATGTCACAAGTTCAAATCCAGAGGGTAACCTTAAAAATAGATTATTATTATTATTATCCAAAAAATTAAAATGGATGAAATGATATGTCAACAAAATTAAGCAAGCAATTTCAAATTTCAATTCTGACATTATTTATTTGATATGTCAACAAAATTAAGCAATTTCAATTCTGACAATTATTTATTTGATCAGTTAAGAACATAAATAGATTATTATTATTATAATCCAAAAAATTATGAGTCTCGTGTATAGAAAACAGACCGTGTATAGAAAACAGACCGAACAAAATCGAGTTATGTTAAAAAGCCGTAACAACACTCTGACAATTATTTATTTGATCAGTTAAGAACATAAATAGATTATTATTATTATAATCCAAAAAATTATGACTCTAGTGTATAGAAAACAGACCGAACAGAATCGAGTTATGTTAAAAAGCCGTAACAACACTGTAGTTCAGAAAACATACCTAACAGAATCGAGTTATTTTTTTTAACAGAAAACAGAAGAGAATCGAATTATACCATGATGGCAGAAACCAAACATAAGGACAATACCTACTTCTGTTACATTTTTATTGTAATATTAAGCACACTGCCTCCATAACCTTTATCAATCTACACACATACTACCACCATTAACAGACAAGTTGGACTTCATGCATCATGCTCTATCCATTGCTTCTGATTCTCTGCTGTCTGTCAAATGGTCATACGTAATTCGTACGCGTGTGGCCAGTTTGCTTGGCCTCTTCTGTTTCAGCTCTGTGCTCGGCCTTGGCAACATTTGCTCTCATCTCGGCTTCAGATTGTTTGGCAACCTTCTTCTCACGGGCGATTTCCTTGTCTGTAGGGTTATGTGCAGTAACCTTTTCGATCTGCATGCATATAGAACAACAACAGTGAAGTACAGAACATCCAAATGCCAAATCCGTCGCATTCAATGTACTAACACATAGAACATATCCATGTTAACCCTAACATTGATCTGTAGTGCACATAGATCAGGTATCAAAATTTCTGGAAGAAGCAATTTCAATGTACTAGAAAAATAATATTTTGAAAATACGTTCTCCTGAGCACAGGCCTTCGCTTTATCCATCCCTGCCTTAGCAGTGGTGCCCATGTTGCTCATGTTCTCTTTGGCCGTCTGCATCCTTACTTTACTTCACAGCAATAAGACTAAGACTGATCTTTGACTTGAAATACAATACAATACAGAATGAAATTTCGCTACGTATTGGTTTCCAGCAAACTGATTTCTCAACTCGAATAGCACCGCAGTTTAACAGCAGAAGAAGTGATTGATCCATTCCAGAGACAGTGCAATCATAAATAGTTTCCACAGACAGAATTGTCAGTGTGAATGGGCTTCAGATAGTAAGCCACGTTGCGCGAATTGTAGATAACGTGTCGAACAGTGTCACTACAACCTTTCAAAAGCATCCGCGTGCCAATTCTCCTGCGATGATTATATATTTAAACATATAAATATATGTATTTCACACCGTCCCCGTATATTGATTTCACTAGGGTGGAATACCACTTTCCAACAAGTACCTTGACCTTGTCAACGTTGAATGTAACCCAAGTTCTCATGGTTTTCTTTTCGTTTTGCTTCTGTCATTGATTCAGTTGAGAATCCAACGATCAATATTTATGTAGGGCTTTTTGGGACATTAGGAAGGGATGGGAAGAGGCGAATAAAGTAGATTTCTCCTCAACTTCTACCATGGTCATAAGAGCCATTTGCAATTTAAACATTTTAAGGTTTTTTTTTTTTGATATTATTTGTTTAATTTTGTCAGAAATCAGTCAAGAAATTGTTGGATTTACATATTTGAATGGTTAAATCTATATAACCAAGTGTCTCAGGTTTTCTTAGTATGTTGAATTCATTTATGCATTTAAATATATAATTTAAATAACAGAAAAATGTAATTTCATCCGAATTTATATAGTGGGATTCTCACTAAAAATATCAAAACATAGAACGTTTAAACAACTTCATTTTATAATCTCACCAAATTAAACAACAAAAAAATATCAAATAATACATAGCTTTATAGAAATTGGGATGCCTCTACATCATATACTCCCCCTAGAATATAAAAATATGAGTTCCCACTGGATAATGGCCTCTTAACTCAAACCAACACGTTTTGCTATCCATGTGATTTATTTTAAGCCTTTACTATCCCAACAAACTAAGTATACTTTGTTTTTTTAACTCTAGTCTCATTGCATCTTTTTGTTCTTAAGTATTTCTAAATTTCTTGTTTTTATTGTTTTAAATCTGCCATTTCCAATTAATAATATATTCACTTTATGTACAATACTTTCATGGTACTCATACAAATATACCACATTGAACATTGGCAAGATATCTAAACATTTTGTCAAAATTCTAGCACATACCTATTCTATGAAATTTTCTTTAAGATTATAGGAGGTCTTAATTTGTTTGTCTTTAGCTTGTTGTATTATGTTTCTCTTAGGTATCTTTCTGTTCTTAGGTGTGACACCAAGTCTTCTTTCTAGAATGTTTTTTTTCTTTTATATAAACACTTTTCTATGTGTGACAACAAGTCTTCTTCCTCGAATATCTTTATTATTCTGTCTTATCGACTCTTTGTTTATATCCTTGTTTTTTCCATTGTAGTTGTTGTTTTAGCTGGCATTGCACTTGTGCATGCAATTCCTTCATATTCTATCCCAATGACTCTACATCTATACTTCTCTTTCTTGCACGAGGCAATCTTAGTGAATCCATGACTACTCTTGGTTACCTACCATTCACTATATAGAAAGGACTCTTTCCTTTATATCTATTCACTAAATCATTGTATGCAAAGTCTACTCATAATTCACCTATTTAACTTGTTCATGGTGTAATTGTGATGAAATAAATACCATATATCTACCGTACATGACGATAGTACATAGTTCATAATGTAATCATGATTTGTGAATAATATCATTACTTATCTGCACATATTTTTATATACAAAAAATATGATTATGTTATAACTGATGGTTGATGAAAGTCTCTTGGATGGGTATGGTTGTTTGCTAAGTTCATTTTATTTTATATGGGGTATGGGGTTGCATGGGTAAGTGGATGCGAAACAAATACACCTATATTGTAAATCATTTGAATAACTTAAACCACTATAAAATTTCACCTCTTCTTCTCTTCTTTTAATATAGAAAAAATCTATTAATATTATAATTTTTTTAGATATATAGATCTAACTCAAACAATCGATATAAATGATATACATACCATCTAGATTATAGTAAAGATAAATATTGTTACATGTAATTTAAAGTTATCTGATTTTTGTGACGACGATGATGATAATCACCATCCACTGCGACCAATTTTAACCTCCAGGACTATAAGAAAAGTAATAAGGAGTTAACTTGTTTGTCTTAACATTTTTTTTATGATAAAAAAATATTGGACAAAAGATTTATTAAATTTCTATCATTATGATGGATTAACATGTTATGAAAATGGGTATTCTTACAAATATTTTAAATTTGAGATATAATATGGTCATAAAGAAGATATTTTAAAGGAAAATATTTTTCTACTTGTGAACTTTTTAGTATTTTTATCTTGTCCACTCTTAATATCATAAAGATGACAATTTTTTTCATCCCACAATTTTTTATGATTGCGTATATCAACACTTTATTAATATTGATAATTAAGAAACATTTACGACTTTAACACTTTCAAGACAAGACTTATTAAAGAAAATACAAGGTAACATGCACTTATCACCACTTTGATAAACACATTAACACTCAATAAATAAATAAATATTTAAATAGATCACTTACTAGATAAACAAATGATCGCCATGAAACCCTAATCATGATATCATCCATTAAAAAAAAATGAATATACATCCACAAGATTATCTCCAAGAGAAGCCGCATAAGTCATCCACAGTGAAAGAGAAAGATTGAACACACGTGTAGTATTGATTCCCCACAAGTTGAGTTGTGATTTACAAAAGGTAGTGCTCCCTCTATATGTATGAGGAAACCAAGCATTCCATCTCTCTAAGAATCCACTAAAACATAACAATCCATGATACAAGGTGGATAGGTCTTAGGCCGACCCCCAAAAATTCCTTCAAAATAATACTAAAACATGAAATAATTCTCCTAAAAGGTCACACATGTGGCTGTAGGAAGCTCCCAAAGGGTGATGTCAATCTCTAATGAGGTACAAAACCTCCAAAATTCATGTCTCTCCTGAAAATGTGAAAATCATAATCAAAAGTCATTTCTCCTCATTAAGGACATATATCATCATAAAAAAGGTGTCAACACATCATCATAAGTGCTAGGTGGGCTAAAGCATATATCCATTATACTCAAGAATGATGTCTTCCTCTAGATATGCAATTTATTTGAAAGTGACAACGTCATAAACAAGGAGAGATCCACCACCTTTCCAAAGAGGTATATTGTCATCATCACATGCCACATCATCAATCCAAGAAACAATGTTTTGAAAGGGTGCATGATGTCATTAAGGGTTTTAGGTGGCATGAAAAACTATATATGCAACATTCTATCTCAATAATGAAATGTCATAGCTCTAGGAGGTGTTGAAGGGTGTCAAAATCCATGCCAGGTCATCATGTAATTCAACACTCATCGTTAAGGCCCTAACAACCTCCATAGAGTTTGAAACATCCAATGTAGAAGAATCAAAAGGTCCTCCATAGGACCATATCAAGGGGCGCATCATAATCAAGAAAGGGCTCATAGAATCAGGTAAGATGAAGAATTATGGATACAAGAACCATTATAATCATAAAAATTAAGTCACAATTTAATACAAAATCCACAAAAGTAATTCACATTAGGAATCTTTTTCAAACTTCATGTTGTAACCCTTGAGATGTTTTTGGCTAGGAAACTACGTCAAGACATCCATAAGATTGATTAATTTTGTTTAAGTTGATCTATCCTAAAACATAATATTTTTGTTTCTTTGTTGGGCCTATATCATTAGTCTTTAAATATTTAAAGATTAAGATTGGAATAAATGAATAAAGATTCAGACGATAAAATGTTTTAAGAGGATGAAAAAAGGAATAAATGAAAAAAAATTGAATAGTGAAGTACTATATATTTGATAAATATCATTTAAATTTAATATACAAGAAATGACTATCGAATATGTATCTAAACCAAGATAAAATTTGAACAAAACGGAATACTTCGTTTCTATTGAAAAAGGAAAAATTAAATTTAAGAACATGTCTTCTTAATATGCACAATATATTGAAGAAATCTGTAACTTTTAAAGATAGCTTTTGCAGTTAATGATGGTAGTTGTTGTACAAAATCATCACAGTCCTGGAAGTATACACATTCAAGAGGAATTTAGGAGCATGAAAATAACATCAAGAAATGAATCACATAGATGAAAACATAGAATTTCAAATCTTTGAAACTTGCAGAATTTTATTAAAGATGTATAGTTGGGCCTCTAAAAACCTTTCCTTTTACATTTAGTTCTTTCACATACATTTATATAGTTTGGGTCATAGTCAAATATGGTTATCGGATCCTATTTTCTATCCATTTGATCTACAAAATATCTTTGACTTTCTAAAATAGAAAGATCAAATGATAACTATTGTAATCCGTGAATTTCTTCAAGTATGTTGTTGTGTCATCATGTCATCATTTGGGGAAAAAGTTTCCAAGTTTCATTTAATGGATAGCCAAATGATTTCATGTGCATGCAGGAGATATCAAGCTTGGTATATGACGCAACCTACCCCTCACCGAGCAAGTCTCTCCACCAGGACCTCCAAATTCTCACGGGCCTGAAGAGTTAACGGCTCTCTTTCTCCCTCGGGAGTTCCTGTCACCCACAGAACACTATTCGGAAAATCTTCCCTTCGGAAATCGGGAGATCGGGTCTCGCGATATCGCGAACCTTGTGTGCACGACCTCGTGCAATTCAAATCCCCGAACCCCGAAGTCCGAGAGTCAACGGTCACACTCACACCGGTTGAAGGTTTCTCTATCGGGAAATCGGCGGTAGTGTTGCCGCAGGTCCCATGCAACACAAAACCCCGAACCCCGAACTCCGACAGCACGCCACCTGTCCTCCTATGAGCCTCGTGGCCCCACACTACCACGTCCTCTTCGGGATTTCGCGGATCACGAATCCACGATGCGAGAACTCTCAGGCGTCGAGAACCCCGATTTCCTGAACGCCGAAACCCCGAAACCCGATGAAACCTGTCTTCCACTTGCTCTCGAGGCCCCACTTCAGCCACGTCACCTTCTTCACTCGTGCGATCGGGGATCGCGGGGTCGCGATTTCACCCGTCACAAATCTCTTGCATTACCAAACCCCGAACCCCGATTCTCCGATGCCATGCGTCGACATCTCCTTGGGGGGCCTACTTCTTGACACCTATCTCCCTCTTGTTCAATCGGGATTTCGCGATTCGGGAGTTCGCGCCTCCTGATGCACAAGGTCACAGACCCTGCAAAACCCCGAATCCTGACCTCTCGGGATCTGTGGCCACGTGTCTCCCTGGAGATCGACGGTTCCAACAGACTCGGGAAATCGCCGGTCGCGATTTCGAAGAGTATAAAACTCTTACTCTGTGAAACGTCGAACGCCGAATTTCGATCCTCTGGGATCCTGCACCACGTGTCCCTTCTCCGATCAACGGCTCAGATTTATTTCGGGAAATCGCGATTCGCGATTTCAAGGAGTTTGAACCCTTACCTCCGGGAAACGCCGAACGTCGAACTCCGATCCTCTGGGATCCTGCGCCACGTGTCTACGTCCAGATCAACGGTGCAGATCCCTTCGAGGAATTGAGTCTCGCGATTCTACGAGGTGTGAATCCTCGCCTCGTCAGTTCCCGAATGCCGATACCCCGAAGCCCGATGGGCTTTGATCCTTCTCTGCCTGTGCTACAGGCTATCTCCTACGCAGCTCCTCCACGATCGGACGGTCCTCGGGTTTTTGGGTTTCTCCTTGACGGCTCTAAGTCGTCGATTCTCTTCCTTCTTGAAGAGTTCCTCCGCTTCACCACCTTTGTCCTGTATGAACTCTGCTGGAGTCTGTCTCCACGGCGACACAAAGGAAATTTTCTCAGGTCTGTTCCTGAGATGTTTACAAGGAACTGTCCCTCCTGAGCTTATGTCTCTCTCTGACTCCTTCAGATGACTCCTCGCGTTCTTCCCACGCTCAACTGCCAACAACTCTCCAAGCGTTAAAGGTAGTTAGACATGTGCCCTCCTGCTAACACAGTCCAGTTCTCCTCCACTCAGACTCGGTTCTGAGACTTCAATCCGACCGGCACTCACCTGCACGGTTCGAATAATCTAACTTAACCCTGGGCAACAGAGAACAAAGTTCACTACTTGGCCTCCTCGACGCACTCTATGCGGAGGAATTCGACTGCACTCTATGCAGGAATCTCCTGGCTCAAGCAGAGAAACAATTGAAACTCATTCCCTCAGGTTTCTAACCTGATATGCAATCACATAAGCAACATATAGAAGATAAGCATAAAAAGAAGCAAGTATGCAAAAGCCTAATATCAACAACACAAAGAGACTGAACACATCCATGGAATTGAATAAAAGCTTTCCTATTAATTCAATGTTTGTACATGGAGTTTCTTCACAAGCTCTCTGCTCTGTTCTTCTTCTTTTTCTCCTGCTAATGCTGAATAATAATAATTCTCAATTATACAAGGAGGGTGCCTATATTCGTTTTCCCTCCTGGAAGTAAAAACTGTCTAATCTTCTATCTACCAACATTAAAAATATTTAATGCCTCCTTATCTACATTAGGTTACATCTGCGCTTGCTTTGAATGCCTTTAGTAAACGGCACCACAACAATACCAAGGTGAAATTCAAAATCAAAAAGGTTTGTTGGCTTGTCCAGCTGTACGTTCTCTTTCTCCTCGCGCTGGTTCATATGATGAATTGCGGATGTTGCGGATGCTCCTGCATCATACTCCTCGGCTCAAAATATTTCATGGGCTCCTGCTCATGAGCTCCTGCACAGTCTGCCCATGTTTCAAAATTACTGCTTCTGTCTCCCAGCTGGCATCCTCCACTGGGTGATCTTTCCACTTCACTAGGAATTCAAAATACTTCTTTCTCCTGGTCTTCTTCCCTTGTCTTTTATCCAGTATGCACTCCATCTGAGGCTTCTGTGCCACTGGTAATTGTTTCTACCACTGGATCACTGGTTCCTCAGTTCCAGTGCCTGCTTCTTCAGCCTTGTAGGGGTATAAATCCGAAATGTTGAAAATCAGAGATATCCCAATGCCCTCTGGCAACTCAAGCTCATATGCATTTTCCCCAAATTTCTTCAGGATTTTGCATGGCCCAATCTTCTTCATCTTGAGTTTATTGTATGTTCCTCTTGGGAACCTTTCTTTCCTCAAGTGTGCGAGAACCATGTCTCCAACTTCAAACTGAAGCTGTCTTTTCCTCTGATCGGCTCTGCGCTTGTATTCCTGGTTCGATTTCTGCAACCGCTTCTTCACCTGTGTGTGAAGTTCCTGCATTGCCTCAGCAAATTCGTCAGCTCTCGCGCTGCTAGTCTCAGCCTGTTCTGGCTCCCTGAGCTCAGACACTCCTCTCGGCTGTGTCCCATACAAAATCTGAAACAGTCTCTTACCTGTACTCCGATTCACAGAATCATTGTACGCAAACTCTACCTGTGGTAGGATTTGATCCCAACTGGTGTGATGCTCCGTCACCAGGCTTCTCAAAAGATCTCCCAAGATTTTGTTGACTACTTCGGTCTGCCCATCTGTCTGCTGATGATAAGCAGAACTGAATGCTAAGTTAGTCCCCAACTTCTTCCATAGCGTCCTCCAAAAATGACCTATGAACTTGGTATCCCGATCCGAGACTATACTTCTCGGTAATCCATGCAATCTTACAATTTCTTTGAAAAATAAATTGGCGATGTGGGTCGCATCGCTCGTCTTATGGCACGTAATGAAATGCGCCATCTTCGAGAATCTGTCCACCACAACAAAGATGGAATCAACTCCTCGCTGTGTTCTAGGTAACCCCAACACAAAGTCCATGCTAATGGCTTCCGATGGCCTTTCAGGTATGGGTAATGGCTGATATAACCCTGCGTTTTGCTTTCGGCCCTTTGCAAGTTGAGATATCCTGCACCTGTCAACAAATATCTTCACGTCTGCATGCATACCTGGCCAAAAATATGATTCGCTCAACTTGGCAAATGTTTTATCATGCCCAAAATGCCCTGCTAGTCCACCGCTGTGCTTTTCTCGTACCAAATTCTCTCTCATAGAGAAATCTGGAATGCACAATTGGTTGCCTTTGAATAGCAATCCATCCTGTATCAAGAAATCCATCCACGGGCTCCTATCCCTGAGCACCGGATTCTCGGCTGCTTCATAAGCTTCCCCAAAATCAGCATCACCTGTATACATATCTTTGAGGTTTTCAAAACCTAGCGTTTTGACCCTGAATTCCTGCAGCAACAAACATTTTCTACTCAAGGCGTCATCTACCTTGTTTGCAATTCCAGAAATATGCTTTATGACAAAGGTGAAATTCTGCATATACTCCACCCACTTCGCATGCTTTTGATTTAGCTTCTCCTGCTGACTCACAAATTGCAGTGCATGATTATCACTGTACAGAACAAATTCTTTGGGTATGAGATAATGCCTCCACTTTTTCAATGCCTGGATAATGGCATAGAATTCTTTATCATATGTGGAGTACTTCAACTTTGCATCATCCATCTTCTCGCTGTAATATGCAACAGGTCGGTCATCCTGACTTAATACCCCTCTAACAGCATACCCACTAGCGTCACACTTCACCTGGAAGGTCTTCCGAAAATCAGGCAGCACTAACACTGGCTGCTCAGTTATCTTTCGCTTCAACAAATTGAAGCTCCTTTCAGCGTCGGCTGTCCACTGAAAAAATTTATGCCGCTTTTTCACAGTGTCCATCATGGCGGCACTGATTCCACTGAAATTTCGAATGAATTTTCTGTAGAAGCTTGCCAAACCGTGAAAGCTCCTTACCTCGAAAACATTTCTTGGCGATGGCCAATTCCTGATTACTTCAATCTTCTCAGGATCCATCTTCAATTCATTGGCCGAAATAACGAACCCCAGATATATGAGTTCCGTCTGCATAAACGAGCATTTTTTTAAATTGATCAGCAGCTTCTCCTGTTGTAACCTTCTCATCACAATGGCCAAATGTCTCAAGTGTTTAGCTCTAGTCTTGCTGAAAATTAAAATATCATTCAGGTATACCACCACAAATTTGCCAATGAATTCCCGTAGGACTTCATTCATCAGCCACATAAAAGTGCTTGGCGCGTTTGTCAACCCAAACGGCATGACCAACCATTCATACAAACCCTCGTTTGTATTGAACGTTGTCTTCCATTCATCTCCCTCTCTCATCTGGATCTGATGGTATCCTCTCTTGAGATCAATCTTGGAGAAGTAATTTGCCCCACTTAGGAAATCCATCAAGTCGTCCATCCTCGGCAGTGGAAACCTGTATCTGATAGTAATCTTATTTATTGCCCTGGAGTCTGTACACATTCTCCAGCCTCCATCCTTTTTCGGGCTCAGTACTGTCGGAACAACACATGGACTCAGACTC
>ML776800.1:3544251-3561285 GCA_009831015.1 Picea engelmannii
GCCCCAGGTATGAGGTCAATGTGGTGACTCACACTCCTCATCGGTGGCAACGAACGAGGTAGTTCGTCCACGATGATATCAGCGAACTCTCCGAGCAGTTCCTGAATCTCGTCCGGCAAGTCATCCACTCTTGTGCTTGTCAGGACAATTCTCGGTTTCCTGACAACAAAGAATTGTGGATTCTCATCCTTCTCCAGCTCTGTGAGAAGCTCTTTCCCACTCATGAGAAGTATGGTACTGCTCACTTCCAGCTTCACATCCTTATCCTTCCCTGGGAGCAATGTATGTGTTTTACCATCCTTCTCCAAGGTGTATGTGTTCATTCTCCCATCATGAACCACATGTCTATCATACTGCCATGGTCTCCCCAATAAAACGTGACAGAAATCCATGGGAATGACATCACACAAGATTTCATCTCTATATTCACCCATTTTAAAATTTACCAAGCATTGTTTTGTAACACATACCTGATGTCCTTTCTGCAGCCACGTCACTTTGTATGGACTCGGGTGTTTGTTTGTTTTCAATTCCAGCTTCTCCACCATCTCGGTCGAAACTAGATTATTTGTGCTCCCACTGTCCACTATAACCTTGCATTTCCAGCCCTGGGTCTTGCAAGTCGTCCGGAACAGTCTGCATCTCTGCGCTATGTCCTCCATCTCCTTCTCAGGTTTCAAGAGAACTTTGTGCACTATTAGTGACTTCCCACTTCCAGCGTCTTCATCTTCAACATCATGCCTCTGCACCTTAGCAACATGAGCATTTCCTCTATCTATCTTTCTCTCTGGACAGTCCACGACTTTGTGGCCATCTTTTCCACAAGTGAAACACGTGATAACTCCTCCTTGGCCTCTTCCTCTACCTCGGGTACGAGGAAAAGTGTTGGCATCAGCGTAATCTCCTTGCTAACCTGTTTGTTGTCTCCTTGGCTCAAAATTTTGCTGCCTCTGATGTGAGGTTCCACCTCTTTCAGCTTTTCCTTGAGGCTTTTTCCAATCCTCCTTGGACTTTTGCATTCTTTCTTGGGCAACTTCTTTGCCTTTAGGCTGGCTTCTGCCTTGCCCTCGCTGTCCCTGCTTGTGGTTCATCTTTTCTTCGGCTTTCAAAGCCATCTGGTATGCATCCTCAACTGTGCGGACAGTAACCATGCTCAACTCGTCCTGAATATCATACCTGAGACCATTCAGATATCTCGCCACCTTTTTGTCATCACTCTCCCGATGACCAGCTCGAATGTTGAGCCTATAGAATTCTTCGGTGTACTCTTTCACCGTCATCAACTTCTGCCTCAGGTTCTGCATGTGCCTGAACAGAGTGATCTGGTAGTCCCTCGGAATAAACTTCGCCTTCATCTTGGCGATCATCCGATCCCAGCTCTTGATCTTCCGTTTTCCCTTGGAACGTCTGTCTGCCTGCAACTCGTCCCACCATAAGGCTGCGTGTCCCTTCAGCTTGGTGACAGCATGCCTCCCCTTCTTATCCTCTTCGATGTCTTCATAATCGAAGTAGGCGTCGAGCGCTCGGATCCAATTCAGTAGCTCCTCTACGTTTAGATTTCCCTCATAGACGGGAATATCCATCTTCGTCTTCGAGCTCATCCTCGAAATGGCTTTTATCAACCTCTCTGTCGAGGCATCTTCTGCGGCGACCTCTTCTTGGTCGTGTCCAGCTTCCTCTTCAACTTCAGGATCGCTGAACTCTGCTGCACCAGCTCCACGCCTCTCGGTGGCCTCCATATCTTCGAGTCTCGCCCTGAGATCTCGTATTTGTCATTCCATCTCTGGATTCCCTGCTGGATTTCCTGCTTGCCTACCCCTTCTTCGGGCATCCCTGTCCTCACAATCAGGAGACTTCCTTTCTCTCCTGGGCGGCATTTTGTCTCTTCTATCTCTCCTCAGAAACAAAGATATTCCCGCTCTGATACCACTCTGACGCAACCCGCCCCTCACCGAGCAAGTCGCTCCACCAGGACCTCCAAATTCTCACGGGCCCGAAGAGTTAACGGCTCTCTTTCTCCCTCGGGAGTTCCTATCACCCACAGAACACTATTCAGAAAATATTCCCTTCGGAAATCGGGAGATCGGGTCTCACGATATCGCGAGCCTTGTGTGCACGACCTCGTGCAATTCAAATCCCCGAACCCAGAAGTCCGAGAGTCAATGGTCACAATCACACTGGTTGAAGGTTTCTCTATCGGGAAATCGACGGTAGTGTTGCCGCAGGTCCCATGCAACACAAAACCCCGAACCCCGAACTCCGACAGCACGCCACCTGTCCTCCTATGAGCCTCGTGGCCCCACACTACCACGTCCTCTTCAGGATTTCGTGGATCGCGAATCCACGATGCGAGAACTCTTAGGCATCGAGAACCCCAATTTCCTGAATGCCGAAACCCCGAAACCCGATGACACCTGTCTTCCACTTGCTCTCGAGGCCCCACTTCAGCCACGTCACCTTGTTCACTCGTGCGATCGGGGATCGCGGGGTCGCGATTTCACCCGTCACAAATCTCTTGCATTACCAAACCCCGAACCCCGATTCTCCGATGCCACGCGTCGACATCTCCTGGGGGGGCCTACTTCTTGACACCTGTCTCCCTCTCGTTCAATCGGGATTTCACGATTCGGGAGTTCGCGCCTCCTGATGCACAAGGTCACAGACCCTGCAAAACCCCGAATCCCGACCTCTCGGGATTTGTGGCCACGTGTCTCCCTAGAGATCGACGGTTCCATTTGACTCGGGAAATCGCCGGTCGCGATTTCGAAGAGTATAAAACTCTTACTCTGTGAAACGCCGAACGCTGAATCCCGATCCTCTGGGATCCTGTGCCACGTGTCCCTTCTCCGATCAACGGCTCATATTTATTTCGGGAAATCACGATTCACGATTTCAAGGAGTTTGAACCCTTACCTCCGGGAAACGCCGAACGCCGAAATCCGATCCTCTGGGATCCTGCGCCACGTGTCTACGTCCAGATCAACGGTGCAGATCCCTTCGGGGAATCGCGTCTCGCGATTCTACGAGGTGTGAATCCTCGCCTCGTCAGCTCCCGAATGCCGATACCCCGAAGCCCGATGGGCTTTGATCCTTCTCCGCCTATGCTACGGGCTATCTCCCGCGCAGCTCCTCCACGATCGGACGGTCCTTGGGTTTTTGGGTTTCTCCTTGACGGCTCTAAGTCGTCGATTCTCTTCCTTCTTGAAGAGTTCCTCCGCTTCACCACCTTTGTCCTGTATGAACTCTGCTGGAGTCTGTCTCCACGGCGACACAAAGGAAATTTTCTCAGGTCTGTTCCTGAGATGTTTACAAGGAACTGTCCCTCCTGAGCTTATGTCTCTCTCTGACTCCTTCAGATGACTCCTCGCGTTCTTCCCACGCTCAACTGCCAACAGCTCTCCAAGCGTTAAAGGCAGTTAGACCTGTGCCCTCCTGCTAACACAGTCCAGTCCTCCTCCACTCAGACTCGGCTCTGAGACTTCAATCTGACCGGCACTCACTTGCACGGTTCGAATAATCTAACTTAACCCTGGGAAACAGAGAACAAAGTTCACTACTTGGCCTCCTCGACGCACTCTATGCGGAGGAATTCGACTGCACTCTATGCAGGAATCTCCTGGCTCAAGCAAAGAAACAATTGAAACTCATTCCCTTAGGTTTCTAACCTAATATTCAATCACATAAGCAGCATATAGAAGATAAGCATAAAAAGAAGCAAGTATGCAAAAGCCTAATATCAACAACACAAAGAGACTGAACACATCCATGGAATTGAATAAAAGCTTTCCTATTAATTCAATGTCTGTACATGGAGTTTCTTCACAAGCTCTCTGCTCTGTTCTTCTTCTTTTTCTCCTGCTAATGCTGAATAATAATAATTCTCAATTATACAAGGAGGGTGCCAATATTCGTTTTCCCTCCTGGAAGTAAAAACTGTCTAATCTTCTATCTACCAACATTAAAAATATTTAATGCCTCCTTATCTACATTAGGTTACATCTGCGCTTGCTTTGAATGCCTTTAGTAAACGGCAGCGCAACAATACCAAGGTGAAATTCAAAATCAAAAAGGTTTGCTGGCTTGTCCAGCTGTACGTTCTCTTTCTCCTTGCGCTGGTTCATATGATGAATTGCGGATGTTGCGGATGCTCCTGCATCAGTATATTATTCATATGTAGGAGGATTTAAAAATAAACTTTTTATTTCCTAGAGATGGAATTCATCCATTAGAAAATATACAATAATTTGATCTCTTCCTATTTTTACTATCTTTTGAACGTGTCGGTGATTAAGTCGATGTCTCTTTTCAAACTAATGCATGCATTCTAAGCTTTCTGCAATATATTTAGTTTTTCAAATATCCTTTCATCTTCCATCACCATTGTATTTCTATCATTCACACCTTTTATTTTAAGTACTTCATTGGACTTAGAATTTAAGAACTTAATAACATGGGTAGCAATCTGAGGTCTTGTTCCTAATTCATGAAATGATTTCTTTAAAGTATCATCAATTTAATCTATTAATAGGACTTCATCATAAATAATCTTGAAATAATCCTAAATTTTACTAACTTCATTAATGATCTCATCCCAAATGATATGTCTAACCCCTATTAGATATTTCTTTCCAAACAATTTATTCTTGATTTGGTCCATTTCTGTTTGCATCTTTGTTTTCATATTTTGATATTCTCCAACAACTTTGTCTTTGTCCTTGATTTCTTCATTTTTTGTTACAATGGTTTTCTTCAATTTATCAATTTTAACTTCTTTCATATTTAAATCTGTCAATTCCTTTGACAATCCTACTGGTAGATCAATTGATTCTGCTGAGTGTAATAAATTATATCCTCCCTTCAAAGTTTCAATTTTTTTGACATACAAATCAATTTGTTCTTCCATATGAATCATTTTCTTCAAAATTTGTTCCTTTTCTTCTTAGACTACCTATAGTTCTGGTGTTTGTACATGATCAATTCCTAGGATGTTGAGCCTTTTATTCAATGCCTCGGTCTCTAGGTCCTTGGTTTTTATTAGTGGTTGTACCTATGCTTCATCTTTTGGATTAGCTCCTAGTTCTATTATCCATTGTTCTAACTCCTCCACTCTTATCTTCCTGGTTCTAGTAGCCAATTTTTCATTTTTTAATTGAATCCTAAGTTTATCATTTATGGCTTGAAGCTCCTTCATTCCAAAATTATCTATCATGGAATCCATGTTTGTCATTTATGCAGTTTTTCTATGCAAGTCGAATTTATCCAATAGATGGACTACATTAAGATCAATGGAAATGTTTGTCACTTTATTCTTCTCCTTTGGCTCCATAAATGCTATATTTAATATTCCTTTCTAATAGTCCACAATTGAGATCATTCTAGTTTGATATGCATCATGGTCATAAACTTTAGGATTCATATTATTTCTAATGTTTGCACCTAATTTTATGATTTCCATAAACTGATGAACCTGGTCTATCTTCTTTGCTTGATCAATAATCCTCGATTGTGTTTCACTTTCACACCCTAGACTCTTGAGATTATCGGATGATGTTACTTCTACAATCACAGCATGGCCCCTCTTTATTGGTATGATTTCTTATGCTAACTCTGAGTCTTCTTAATCATCAAGTTCTTCCAATATATTTATTTTGGTTGATCCTTCTTCATCTGTCCCCGAATCCCTTGAAGATTATTTTGTAGTATTTATTTTATATGTGTTATCAAAATTACGAGTGTTATACAATTATTTTCCACTTGATGGGCATCATCCATGGGTCAACAGTTTGAAACACTAAACCATACCAATTTTCCCCTGAGTTTGCAACACTTTTTTTCATGGTTGTTGGTTTTCCATTTATTGTCGATGACCATAAAATGTTGGTCTCTCATTGTCCTCTTGCAGGGCATGATCGGTCTCTCCCTGCAAGAATGTAGGGCATGGACGAGTATATTACTCCCTTTTTTAGGATTGGTTTCGTGAGATAATATTGAACCCTCGATTCTTCATCATTCGACCTCGAGAATGTTTTCATCTTGGGCATGGAGATATTATGCAAACTACCCTTTGATATTATCTCTACTATCCTATAAATAATGGAGGTATCTCATGGGAAAAAGAGAGGAAAAGAGAAAGAAAGTGTGTGTTGGAATATCAATCATGGAGTTTTGGCAATAAATATGGTTATAGCTTCATCAGGCTATCAAATTGTAAGTTGTAAATTGTTTTCATTTGATCAATAGAATATGCATGTGAATTTCCCTCGTATTCGATTGTATATGATTATCATAATTCAAATCTTTATGTTATGTAATTATATCTATAATAAATATTCACATGATATATTTTATCTTTTGAAAGGATTTTTCTTGTATATTCATGTCTGTAGATCCACATTGACAACAACGAAGGTCATCTTCAATAAGGAAAATAAAAAAGGAGAGTGCAGGGACAATCGTCAAATGATCAGGGAAGCCCTTTGTTCCATTCACTTATAGATCATGTCTGCATATTATATATATTTAGGAAGGTCCATAGTTTGTATCTTTATTATCTCTTAGGTTTGGGGAGAGCCTCAGGGAGGTAACTCTCAGAGGGAGAAAATATCCTACAATAGATTGGCAAATCCACTGGGGATCCCACTACTGTTTAGTTAGTTTTTCTTCGTTCATTTCTTTCATTTGTATTTCCAATATCCTTGCTTATTTTAAGCCCCAATTTTTGTTCTTGATCTATCAATAAGTCTTTTCCAAGGCCATTTGCAAATTCTCACCCTTAGATCTAAGCGATCCAGTTCGTATCTATTGTTTTTACAATTGTACAGTCATAGTTGTGAGTGATACCTACCCATAGAGAGACCACAAATTTGTGATCTCTTTCTAATCCATTTTAGGGAGTGACCAACCCTTTTTGGTCGCTTGTTTCTCCACTTTAGGGGCGACTAGCCTGAAATTTGCACTGTAGGGAGGGACTAGAACAATGTACGGAGTGACTAGAACACTGTGGTCTCCCTCTAACCCTCTGTATGGAGCTACCAAAGCTATGTGGTCTTCGTGTGGTCATTAACATGGACCAACCAGTATCTTAAAGTCATTTTTTCAAGGGATATCCTTCAAAACAAGGCTCAGATTTGTGCCTGTCCTTTCTTCCATCCTTCCAGATCTCTCTCAAATCTATCCCAACAGTTATTGTTGCAACATTGTTTCAAAGTCATTTTGAAATTTTGTATCGTGTGCCATTTTTTTCAGTTCATTAAAAATAGTTTTGTTTTGTGGGTATGGTTTAGGTCATCTAATTTCATTCCCTTAGTCTTAAAGTGTTGATGGTACCTTTGTGAAGAGATTATTTTATTTTTTAAAATATTTTGGGTGTTCCTTTATATTTTCTTTCATTGTTTAAACAAAATGAAGACTTGCATCTCATCTTTGAGTGCAATTCCTTTTTCAAGATATTTGAAAAAAAATATTAAATTACCTTTGAAATATTGAGTTTTTTTGTTAAATGCATTTTTGTGCTTGAATGTTTTCCTTGGGTGATGTTCCATAGTTAAAGTGTTTTGGTATATGGTAGAAAAGGGCTTGTATTTTTTTTTCAGAAACATTTATTTTCTAGGTTGGCATCATTATTCTTTCCATTTAAAGAGGAAAATTGAAAAGTTGCATGATATTGAGTGGCTATTCATATTAAGAAGAAAAAAACTCTTCTCCTTATCATAGATAGAATTCATGTAAAAGAAATGATTTCATTTCATTCTTTTTGCAATCTATTGGAGTCGAGTCTCACACATCATTAGTTTCATCCATGTGGACCTTTCTAAGTAAAAATGGTTATAAAAATCAACCAATTCTTTAATAAAATTAACTATACACTTTTGTTTATAACACACCAACAATAGTTTAGAGCTATGGTATTTGGAGTAGAAAAAGTGAGTAAATTGTCCAAGAATACTAATCATGATTTTAAAACACTAGTGATAAAATCCAACTATCGCATAAGAATAGCGTAGAACCCCCTCTAACATAGCGTCTAAACACGAGGTCACTTGCAAAAGAGAAGTGTAGATTATCCCTCCAAAGCTTGACCAATCATAGTGGAAAGAACATATATTGGGAGTTTTTCTTGAGTTTTACTGGTTCATTTGGTCTTAGTGCTTTCTGAATCTCGAATCCGTTAGAGGTCCTCAAGAGTGTTACCGATCTAGTTGTCTGCAGGCCTCTAGAAGATCTTGGGATTTGGTTATCCTACCCATACATTTGTCCCCGACTGATGGAAATATCATGTTGGAATTGATGTCAACATGAAGACAAGAATTATCATAGTGTAGTATCACATGGAACTATGGTAAAAGTTATAAGAATACATGGGATCACCTAGTCAAGTTCTTTGAAAGAATGAAAGAATGAAAATAAAAGAATGAGACAATTTCAATTACTATATTGGTCGAGTCGAGTTATCCTGGTGACTATATATTCTGTTGAGACATGATTGTGATGAACATAACAAATAATAGCGAGTCACCCTCTTGAATAATTTCTCGTGCACTATAATTTTATAGTGTAGTCGAAGAGAAATTTGTTGATGTAGTACCCATAAACCTCGAGTCTATCATATCAACACAATAGTCGATATTTCGTAACAAGTTTTGGTAATCATTTTTTCTAGGCCAAATTTGGATGACCCTTGAAACTCAAACAATTTCCAACAACCACCAATGGTTGGATCCACTCAGGAAGTCAATTGTTGAATAAATTGTCATTAATTTCAAAGGTTTGTAAGTAATCAAATATATGTCAAACGTTAGTAAGTGATTAAATATAAATGTGACCTTGGTATAACTTTAATAAATACAAAAGAGGAAAATTTAAGTGGAAACAAAATTTACACAAAAGTGGAAATGAAGGTGGGCTAAATATAAATATAACTTTAATAAATAACAAAAGTTAAAAAGTTAGGTGGAAGTGGAGTTTACCTAAAAGAGGAGTAAATATGAAAGTGGAATAAAGACAAAGGTAAAAGTGAAATTGGATTAAATAAAAAGGTAAAAGTGAAAGAAGAGTTAAAGAAAAAGGGAAAATGTGAAAGAGCACATGGTATTTCCAAACCATGGTGGTATTTATCTATGGTAGGGTAAAAAGTGAATTAAATCATGATGGTCAAAATATATTGACCCAATTGAAAATGTGACTAAACGATATAAAAGGCACAATGGTTCATTGACATTGTATTAATTAAAACAATATGATTAATATCTTATATTGAAAAGGCACATACTTATAATGAAGAGATGCTTTCATATATTTAAGAGGTGCAACTGTTCAATTGTACATGACCATTGGAAGACTATATAAACATAAATTCTTGTTGAAAGAGGGTGTCTCTCTGTGCTTGAAATATGGATATAAATAACAGAGTCAGAGGACAAGAAAGTAAATGAAGATATGCAATAGAATCCAAAGAAGACTATGAATATTTGAATATTGAAATACTTATCATAAAAAGGGAGGTTGGGTGGTGCTAGGGAAGGTTAGAGCCTGCAAATGAGGTTGTATCCTCCTTCTAGTTGAAGTTGGTAAACCAAGGATATGTAGATGACTATTATTGTTTTGGGAATATGATTTTGAAATTATAGTAAAACCAGGGAAGCTGAATGCAGGACCAGATAATCTATCAAGAATTATTAATGGAGAGGATCCAAATAACTTGGAGGAGAATTTTCTTGATGCCAACTTATTTTCTATTCATATTGTTGATGATTATTTTGCTGACATTGTTGTATTTTTTAGCATAGGAATGGCTCCCAAGGAATTTACTGTCATGCAGAAAAAATAGTTGGTAGTGTGTGTTGCAGACTATCATCTCATTGCAGTTCATTTATACAAATTAGGTGCATATAGAATTCTTAGAAGATGTGTGGTGGAGCATGGATGCTCCATGTTGCTAGCAGAAGCACATGAAGGAATAGTTGGAAGGAACTATGCAGGAAATCCTAGAACAAATAAGGTGTTGCATGCAAGATTATGGTGGCCTACAGTACATAAGGACACAAAGGAATATTGTTAGACTTGTGATGTCTGTTAGAGGGTGGGAAAACTATCAAGAAGGGATGAAATGCCACTTATGCCCCAAGTAACCTTACAAGTGCTTGATAAATGGGTTGTGGATTTCATTAGACCCATTAACCCACCAACAAGGAGATCAAGAGCTAGGTACATCATTATTGAAACAAAATACTTAACCAAATGGGCAGAAGCAACCCCACTGAAGGACTGCAACGCATAAACTACATCAAGGTTTCTCTTTAAGAATGTGGTGACCATATTTGGATGTCCTAGAATTTTGTTGAGTGATCAAGGAACCCATTTTATTAACAGTACAATCAAAGCTATGATAGAAGAATTCAATATACATCATCAGAAGATCACACCTTACCATCCCCAAAATTCTACATGGTACAATAGAATATTTTAACAATACTCTAGAGAATGCATTGATAAATATTTGCAATGTGAATACAGACAATTGGGATTTGAAGGTATCAATAGTATTATGGGCTTACAAGACTACTTGCAAGAATCTTACAGGACATAGAACCATTCATACTAGTGTATGGACAAGAAGCAGTGGTTCTAGTGGATTATTTAGTAGCTAGTATGTGCATTGCAGCAATCACCAGCATGACAGAAGAAGGTGTTGCGCATGAAAGATTGGATCAGCTGATGCAGCTGGAAGAAGACATAATTTTAGCAGGTTTTCACCAGGAAGTACAAATAGAAAAGGACAAATCTTTGCATGATAGGAACATAAAGAAGAAAAGATATAAGGAAGGAGATCTATTTCTCCTCTATGACAATAGATATCTACGAGACCCAGGGAAATTCAAAATTCACTGGTTAGGGCCTTATCAGGTAGAGGCCATTGAAAATGCAGGTGTTGTGCAACTAAAATATCTTGCATGAAAGAATCTCAGAGGACTCGTGAATGGCAGTCAACTGAAGCTGTATCAAGACAATCGACCTAACAACCTGAGGTAAAAACAAAGAGATAAGGTATGATTGTACATATTATATATAGTAGATGTTAGAAGAGAAAGACAAAAATCCATAAAAAGAGGAAATACAAAAAAAAAGACATAAAGATAGAAGAATAGTAGAGGGAATTTTTTTATGTAATAGATTTAGCATTAACAATGCATTGTAGAAAAACTAGTGTTGAAGACATTGCATGCTGGAAAATAGTTGACAGATAGAAAAAGTGGAGCACACAGGAAAAAGTGAAAAAGTGACAACTGTCAATGTGAAACAGCTGTCAATACACCGTCCCATTTTAAATTAGAAAAGAGGGGGAAATGTGGTCATTTGTGATTTTTCTCTAAGGAGAAGAACAAAGAGCAAAGCTTAAGTTAAAAAGAGTGATAATTCATGATAGAAAGTGGAGAATTAGATATCAAAAGTACGAATCTGAATGGATATCTCCACCATTCATTGGAGCATCAAGGAGGGCCAGGAGAAACATGAGAAGTAGTGCTTGGGTTACACAAACATGGAAACAAGACAGGCCCATAGTCGTGGATGTGGATGAGATACATACACCAAGATATAAGCCACACACCACACATGTTGAGGATGAAAGAAACCCAACACAAGAGGTCGGGTAGCACAAGGAGGATGTAGAGAGGACATAATCCAATGTGTCGAGGGGAAAAGGGCCACAACAGGGAGAACATGCCATGGATTTAATGCAACAGGTTCTAGAGCTAGAATAAGAGCATGAAATAGAGAACCAGGGCATATCATAGGTTGGGGGGTCATCCCCGCAAGGGAAGAAGAAGGCATGAGGTAAGAGTAGTGTGCAAGGAATATCACACACACAGGAGAAATTAGAAATAGTAATGCCAAAAATCCTAGAAGGAGTAAAGGAAGACGTCGAGATGGTGGGAGGAGTAGATACAATGGAATACTTCGATCATGACATGGATGACATAGTCAAATTCCTAGGTATGGTGCAACATAACTATATGGAGAGTAGAGGAGAGGGCCCATTAGGTGCGCCACTATTGGAGCTTGTGTAGTGGATCTTGGGGCTCCACAATATAGGGATTATGAAATTTCTATATATACCGCACTTTAGGCATGGTAAACATATCAATGGATGTGTGAAGAAACTCCTAGAAAGGGTGCATGGAGAAAGGTTTTGGATGGATATGCAAGTACCTATCATTGTTGATTTTATTAAAACCATCACTGGGATACCCACGGATGGGGAGAAGCCAGAGTAGTACTTAGAGGATAAAACTAAAGTAAAATCCATCTCCGATGAAATCAAGGAAAATTATGGCACAAAGACAGGAAATAGGGGAATCAGGATTAGTGACATCAGTTATCCTACAGCGAGATTTTCTACAAGGTTGATAGGGTGAAAGTTAAGGTGCAAGTGTAGAAAGGAGGAAGTATCAACAAGAGTGGTAGCAGTTGTAGTGTAGTGCGCGAAGGGGAGCTTGATGATATGGGCCCCTTATCTTCTTAATTCTTTCTTGAAGGATTTCAAGGATACACAGGATTGAGTCTCTAAGTTCCACTACTCATGGTTACTCATCCTCATTACACTGGTAGGATGGAAAGAACCGACGTACAATATGTTCCTATAGAGAATAGGAAAGTGTGGTGCAATGCTCTACATGTCTCTTAGAAGAACAACAAACCCAAAGGTGAAGAAACTAAACAACGATGTATTCGCTCTATAATTGACGGAGTTCCAGAACCTCTTAGCTTATACATGAAGGATTTCCCCAGAGACTGTCCAGGATTTTGGACACATAGCAAATTTTCAAGCATTGTGCCACAACATGTGGGTACAGGCGAAGAGAGACCTAGCCAAGGAGTGGCTACAACTGAGTTATTGTATCACAACATAGGATATCCAGATGGAGGTCTAGGAGTGGCTCAAGGAAAAGAATGTTCCAGTGATCCTAAGGACAGTTCCAAGAGAAAAAACTCATACATAGGAAAAAATAGTCCCTCTGTAGTAAACAGGCAGAAACGGTGCGATAAAAAAGAAGAATGTCGCACAAGGCCAAGTGGGGGGAAGCATCCCCATACAAAATAAAAGTAGGACAAAAAATAAATCATAGCTTGGTTTTACACGGGATCCATCACGCACATAGAAGGCACCACGAGGAACAACAAAATAAGTGCGCACAAAAGAAGTACAAACAAAGACACAAAAAATACCCAAGGAGGAAGAAATTGGGTAGGAGACAAGCATGGATACAAATATTCCAGAGGCATCTGCACCATCACATGCCCAAAGGAAGAGGACAGGGGAGAAATAAAGTGGCTCCAGGAAGAAGGTGAAGGCCCACAAAAAACTACTGGAAACATCACTGACAACAGATGATGTGGAACTAATAGCCACCACAGTCGAAGATCAACTGTAAGAGGTGTGTTAGAATGTCAAGAATAACAGGGCTTCGATTTTGGAGCAAGTACAGGAAGTGAAAAGTGCGTTGGAACAATTGAGGATCAGGGAAGAGAAGTCATGGAAAGACAAACCAATGAAAGCTAAGGAAGGAGTGTATTTTGGAGAAACAATAGAAATTAAAACATAGGGGAGCGCCAATTTTATTGTAACACCTAATATGTTGTTGATCGATGAGGAGACAACATAGAGGCCACTAAAGAAAATCATAACATTGGACTTAACATAGTCCAAGATCCCGACAAAGGTGCTCTATAAATTACAAATAAGTGTCGTGCAAGAAATTCAATCCAGGGAAAGGTATGATGTGAAAAACTTATAGATAGGGCAGGAGGAAAAGATCACACTTAAGGAAGCAGCTAGCCAAGAAGTGCAAGAAAAAAAGATAGCACAACAAAAAGTAGAGGAGATGGAGAAGTACATAGGCATAGTATTTTGAACCATCCCAGACAACGCAAACTCAGAGGGAGTATCTACTAAAGGAAAGATGAAGAAAATCGTGCAGGCCCTGGAGGAGTACAAGGATCAGATAAAGGAGTTGGAGGAGCATGTAGAACCCACTACTCTTCTAGAAGTAAGAGCTCAACGAAGAAAATACACAAGATAATATGTGAAAACTATAGCACATGCCATACATAGGATGACATAGTTGTTGGAAAAAAGTGGCCAACTGTGGATGAAAGTCCAAGAATATGAAAGGTTACAATAGTTGTAAGGAAGGGAAGATAAGGTACATGCAGTAATGATAGAGTTAAAAACAATACAAAAGATGATGTCACTACTAGAAAATATTAATACTGCGGTAGAAATGAAGAGCTTGTTGGATTACTAAGAGGGGGGGTGAATCAATAATATAGCAATTTCATCCTTTTTAACCATAAAATGAAAGTGTTAAATCAATGTAGCATTATCATCCAATAGTTGTAGATTAAATAAACAATGAAAAAATGAGCAATCATACACATACACAGTACACCATTGTTTTTACGTGGAAACCCAAACTGGGAGAAAACCACATAATTTTTTTTCTTATATGTATTTAAGAGTTACATTCATTGAAAGCACCAACTTCCTTTGTTTTTCAGTTGCAACTAGAAGGAGGATCCAACCCCCTAGTTTCTCAAGCTACAACCTGAGGGAAGCTACAACTCCCCTATTCATTGGCTACAACCAGAAGGAGGATACAACCCCCTATGTTTTCCAGCTATAACCGAAAGGTGGCTACAACCACTTGTTCTTTCTCGGTCCAACCGCCCTAACGTATAAGTAGAATGATGGAACCACTTTCACACTATCATTGTGAGATATACTACTGTAAACCTGTACCAATCAACCTACACCAAACAACCTGTACCAATAACCTGAACCATGCATCAACCATGCATCAACCTGTACCTCAACCTATAATCAACCTCTACCATAAACAAGTGCATCAACCATGCACCAACCTATACCAATAACCTGAACCATGCATCAACCTATACCTCAACCTATAATTAACATGTACCATAAACAAGTGCATAAACCATGCACCAATTTGTACCAAACAAACTGTAATCAACATGTACCATAAACAAGTGCATAAACCATGCACCAAGTTGTACCATAAACAAGTGCATCAACCATGCACCAAACCTGTAAAAATAATCGTTCACAACAACCCATCCAAACAACCTATCTCATCGATCTTATCAACCAAATCAAATCTAATCACCAAGATCAATCACCAAGACAACTCTCAAATATGTGCATCAACCAAGAATAACACACCAACTCATAATCATCACCAAGATCAATATCTCATTCTAATAATATACCAAGATAAGTATGTTACATTATCCATAAACGATGTCTCAACAATACTACTAACAAGTGCCTCCAACCATGTACCAAGTATGTACCAATCATGTATCAAATACACATAAACTATGACTCATCAAGATGTACCAACATCATCAACTATACACCTTATGTATGTGTCAACTCATCAACTACTTGTATCAACCATGTACCCAACATGTACCTCAACCAAAATCCCTCATCAATTTCATCATCCAAATCTAATTTGTAACTCTGTAATAGACCAGGTGTATATGATCACATACCTGCAAACCTTCCTTAACTTTAACAAGAGACTAGCATTTTCATCAAACTTTACTTTAGTCTCACATGACTAATTATGGATTAGTCAAAAACCCTAACTTGAAATAATCATAACTATGTACTTGTAATGAATTATGATATGAAAATAGTACACAATGTTCTTCAGTGTCGCTTATGAAATTCCTCCAGGTTTCACTACTTTGAACCTCTCAGAAAAGGATTTATAGCAAAAATGGCATACCTTGTTGAATTCTGACTTATTTTAGAGATAAAACATGTAGAGCCTGCCCCACATAGAATATGTGTTGTATGGATCTGAAAATGGTACAAAAAATACTATAGATTGTACTCTAACCAATACATTTTGTCTTACTTAATTTGGATATGTTATGAAGAAGTTATGATGTTTTTACCTGAAACACATGTTTTAGACTAGTTTAAGGACTAGCCACAAACCATATTTTCCACAGAGTGTAAATCCAAAAATACAACGACCCACAAGATGAAATTTGTATCACAACTACTTCGATATTTTTCCTCAACTACCTCCCAATTTCATGCTCAGAATCATTCAAGAAATTTTTTTACTGCGGAAATGGTGAGATGACATGTAAATAACATACCTTATAAACCATCATCAAAAGAATTTATCGTCCCTTGAATTTCAACCTTATTTACTTCACCTTCCCCCTAAAATTTCTCTTAGATATCCTTTGGTTACCTAATTCACTTGTATATATTCAATATTATCAAGTGTGATTAAAATGAGAGAGCCTTTCCTCTTATTTATGCTTTCATGTAGCTTCTTGTACCATAAACAAGTGCATCAACCATTCCCCAAGTTGTACCAATAACCTAAACCATGCGTCAAACATGCATCAAATTGTACCTCAACCTATAATCAACCTGTACTATAAACAAGTGCATCAACCATGCACCAACCTGTACCAAACAACCTGTAATCAACATGTACCATAAATAAGTGCATCGACCATGCACCAACCTATACCTCAACTTGTACCATTACCAAGTGCATCAACCATGCACCAAACCTATACAAATAACATGTCATAACAACCTTTCCAAACAAACTATGACAACAACCTAGCTCATCAATCTTATCAACTAAATAATATCTACTCACCAAGATCAATCACCAAGAAAACTCTCAAATATATGCATCAACCAAGCATAACACAACAACTCACAATCATCACCAAGATCAATATTTGCTTCTAATAATATACCAAGACAGGTATGCTACATCATATCCATAAACCATGTCTCAACAATACTACTTAAAAGTTCCTCCAACCGTGTACCAAGTATGTACCAATCATGTATCAAATACACATAAACTATGACTCATCAAGATGTACCAACATCATCAACTATACACCTCATGTATGTGCCAACTCATGAACTACTTGTCTCAACCATGTACCCAACGTGTACCTCAA
>ML776800.1:3568532-3587845 GCA_009831015.1 Picea engelmannii
GAGGATGCCCCCTCGAAGAGGCAAGTGAACAGGAGAGGATCCCTTCCATAATAGGATCCATTGTATGGTGTTGCCCTACCTCAAGGGTTTCTATAATAAAATTGTGGTTTTCTATATGGTTTCATATATCTTGTGTGGTGATTATATTCAGATATCTTTGGATCTATTGTGATATTTTGTATTTAGGTATTTGGTTCTTAACACAAATTTCTCATCATTTCTGCTCTTCTAAACCTTTCTAAGGCTTCCAAGAACCTCTAGTTTATATAGGCTTAAATTTTCAAACAACCTCCCAACTTGCCCCCAATATCTGGGCTCCAAAAGAGCTCCAAAGCCTCCAATAATGGTCAAAATCACCCCAAACACGCTTAAAAATCAATTAAAATCTTAACATATAGTTAAAAAACTCAAATTTTGGAATAATACAGGCACAACCCTGTATTCCCAGGATCCTAGTCATATGGTATACTCCTTGTGTCCTTGGGCTAGCTGGCGCGCTGGTCTTTAGCCCCTAGACCCTGGCCCTTGGTCGCTGGCATGGGCATCTGGCCTCACCCCTAAGCTCTACGCACTCACATTTCTTTGGGCTCCTGGTTCCTAGCGTATGGTCACATGCCTTGGTCAACGGTCTATTCTGGCCAACTGGAAGCTATCCCCACAAATCTGCACCAAAAATATTAGGGTAGAGGTTATGTGAAACAGACACATGGACCCCAGCCCTTAACTCCGCGGAATTTACACTGAAAGAAATTAAAATATATAATTTATCCCTTATGTATTAAGAACCAATGTGTTCGGTCTGGTATCCCAACCCTTCCAAGACTCTTCCCCCAAGTCCGTAGGTCGCGGATTCGACTCCTATGGAGTCCATAAAACTTTTTCCACTACCAACCAATGGAGGGGTGCCACGTGGCAGCCCACAAATGGGCCATGTGGAACCATTACATTCGCCAAATGATATGCCACATGTCAAATTATGATTTATCTATGTCTTCCACACCTTCCTAGTCTACATGCCACATGTTTGACATGTGTCAGTTTGTACTGCCCAATCACTTACCACGTGTCAGACCATACTGCACGGTCACCTGCCATGTGTCCATCCATATGTCCATGTCACCTGCCACATGTCACCTCCAAATGATTCCATGTCATCATGATGTCATGTAGATTTCATCCTAGTGCATGCTGGCGTCACCTATCGTACCTACTAACATCAACATTGACTTTGACTAGTTTGACTTTTTGCCTGTTTGGAAAAATGAAGAGAACTCAATATATTTCTCATACGACATCTATTTTATCCCATTCAAGTTGCATTGGGTTTGTAACAATGAGTTCTGCACATGTCTGTTTTGAAAAAAATATGAGCACTTTTATTTTTAGGCCTTCCTAGACCCATTTTGGTTCCTAGATCCATTTTGGATCAGTTCTCCAACTTCACATGGCCATAACTCTCTAATTGTGCAGAGTTATGTGACATTCCACATACCAATGGAAATGAAATGACATGTACTATCCATATAGAATAGTATTTCCTGAAAATATATCAAAACTCATACCATTATCCATCAAACAAACTTGGATTCATTATCCAAACCTTTGTGCTACCAGAATTTGCTACAAGACTTTCCTCATACTATCCATCTAGAATAGTCTTTCTTGCAAATATATCAAAACTCATACCATTATCCATGAAACAAACTTGGATCCATTACCCAAACCTTTGTGCTACCATAAGTTTCTATGAGACTTTCTTCAAGTGTTGACATCAATGAAAACCAACCCAATTAAGCAACATAAACTACACGAAGAGCAGAAAGTAGTGCATGTGCAGAAAATTGCAAGAAAAGCTCAGTTGGAGCCCCTGCAGAAAAAGGTGGAGTAGATGGTCATTGAGGTTGATGCAACAAAATCACAGGTGGAACAGATAGGATTGGAGGGAGGAGATATATTAAAGCCTCTAGTCGTTGCGCAGATGGTGAAAGACATGATGGAGAAGAGAAACTAGGCTAAGGAACAATAACAACATATAGAAGATATGTATGAAGCACTGGCACAAGAAGTAAAATATGCAGGAGTCCGTGAGTGACTCGCGACGAGTCACACTGTCATTATTGGGGGCTTGTTGGCGCAGGCTAATTTTTGGAGAGAGTCAAGGAAGTTCCAGAAAATAAGGGAGCGCGTCGAAAATAGAGGAAAAGCAACACTAGAATTAGAGGAAATGGAGCACCGAGAAATGTAGTTACTAAGTGGACAAATTTTTGCAGAGTAATTGGAAAGTGGAAAAGCACTGACTTGGAGAAATGGCTAGATCCGAGATGAGACGAGATTAAGTCAAGGAGAAAATGGAAGAACCTAATCCACCTAGGGTTAGGGTTCTTGTAAAGGCTTTGTCCCAATTTTCTATAAGTAGAATGTATTAGGACAAGGAGTGGGTGGCGGTGGTTGTTGTTGTTGTTTCCCTTTTTGTGATGTGTATTATTGAGGTTGTAATAGATCCTTGAGTTGATTAAGGGGTCTTATGGAGAGACTTTTGCGATTTGTGGAGATCAAATGTAATGGTGGAAGAAATGTACAGTGCACAACACTAGATGTTACAAGAATATGAATAAAGATCCCAAGAGACAAATCTTTGTGGACATAGCCCCAAGGGGGTGAACCATGGTATATTTGAGTTTTCTATGAATGTATATAGTCTTTCTGATTGTATTTTCTTTAGTAAGTGTATGATAAACATGTTAAATGATCAAGGAAATAACACTGCACACTAAGAATAAACTAATGGAATCTGTAGAATAGCTCTAAATAAATGATTGTTATATCTAGTGTTTAGATATGAATCTTATGGTACATTAGATCAATATCTATCATGGAATACATGTGGTTATAATGGTTAACGAAGTCCTATTAAAACAATTGTGACAGTGGTATAGACTAACGTCTACTGAGGTTTTGAGGGCTAACAACAAGTAGATCCAATGCCATTGAGGGAGACAAACATACCATCCCATAGTTGAAGACATCCGAGTCATGTGGCCACCCACAGAAGCCATCCTGGGTGAGACTACATTGTGTTTCCTTCTGGTTTCCAGAAGGGCCTATGATCAAAAGGGTTTTTGGTAATCTTGTAGTCAAAACCTAAGTCAGCCCAATAGTAAACCAATAGAGATCATAAAGTAAATGTAATATTTATTGAAAATATGAAGAACATTTGTGAAGTTGGTTTTTCCACATTTAAATTATGTGTATTGTAACCTTTGTGTTCATTTGTTTTGATTTGATAAAATTAATAATTAAGTGGTTTTAAATTGCTGAAAAAGGATAATATTGATTCACCCAAACCCCCCTCTCAGTATTAAACAATATTCCAACAATTGGTATCACAGAGGGTTCCTTCGTCATAGTCTAATCATTGGAAGGAATATTCTAAGAAACCACAATGGATCAACAAGAAGGATTTTCCTCAAACATAGCTCCATTATTCAAAGGATATAACTATGCATTATGGAGTATAAGAATGAGAAGTTATCTAATGGCACTGAGATTGTATTTCTGTCTATTTGTGGTAAATGGTTATGATGTGCCATAAAGTGGTCCTTCAGACACAACTACAAAGAAACTATGCAATGATAATTCAAGAGTTTTAAATGTAATTCTAGGTGGATTTGAAAATAGTGTGTTTGTCAAAGTCATGCATCGTAACTAAAAAAAAAGAGATTTGGAACAAACTACAAATAATCTATGAAGGAGATTCCAAAGTCAAGAAAGCAAATCCTCAAATGTGAAAAGGACAGTTTGAAAGATTGAAGATGAAAGAAGAAGAAAACATTGTAGAATATCTTCTAAGAGTAGATGGAATTGCCAACATAATCGGAGGACTAGGATAAGAATTAAATGACAAAATAGCAGTCCAAAAAGTACTAATATCACTCTCAATGAGATATGATTCCAAAGTATCTACCTTCGAAGATCAAGAGAATCTTGAAAAACTAACATTGGATGAATGACATGCGATTATCACAGCCAATGAAATGAGAATAGGATAAGAAAAACCTTCAAAAGGTGAAACAACCTTCAAAGTCTCAAAAGGAACTAAAAACCATGAGAATGTATCGAATGAAAGTAACTCATACAAATCTGACGAGGAAGAAGAAAAATCCTTTAAGAAACTTAATAAAAGGATATGGAAAATACAAAAGGACGTTACCTTTTAAATGCTTCAACTGTGGAAAAATTGGACATTTTTCTTCCAAATGTCCTTATCCCAAGGAAACATATAGTGATGATGAAGAAGCTTACAATTAGAAAGAACATAAAAAGATTAAATCCCAATACAAAAATAAATTCTATAAGAAAAAGAAAAAAAAAAAAATTGTAATGAAGACATTAGCTCATTTGACATGAGTGAATATGATGATACAAATGTTCTATTTATGGTAATAGAAACTCAAATTGGCACTACTAAATAATAATTATGAAAATGAAGAAATTCCAAAAGTTGAAGGAGAAGCTGATCTTGAAGGAGAACTCATTTGTGCCATCGAAGAACTAAGAAGATATAGAAGAAAGAAAAGATCATTAAAAGAACAACTATTAGATTATAAGGAATAACAAAAATCAAGAGAAGAAGAAGTTTAAAAAACCATCAAGAAAATAGAATAAATCATTATTTATTTAAAAACTCAACTACAATAAGGTAAAACAATTAAAGAAATGTTAAATAGATGACGTAATGACAAGGAACAAAACTGTGAAAAATTAGAGGTTGAAATAGTTCTTCTAAGAAAGAAACTTGAAAAATGAACTAACATTTCAAAGTTTGAAAGTAGTTCAAAAATATTGGATGACGTCCTTAACGGTCCAAGACTATCAAGTAATAATGTTGGACTAGGTTATGATCACAAGGAAACTAATAAAGGCTTAAAATATGAAATATAGAAAAGTGATGCAAATCCAATGACCTATGCAGCTTCCCTTCAGAGCTCCTTCAAAAGAGAAAATAAACTGCTAAAGACTGACTCTACTGAACAAAGATCTGCACTCTCTCCAAAAATAAATGAGTATAGAAGATATACTACTCCAAGAAGAACTCCTCCAAAAATGTATCAACAACTCTTTCTTGGCTATTGTTTTTCTTGTCATAATTTTGGGCATAACTCATTAGACTATAAAGCTTATAAAAAGAACTATCATAAAAACTATCATAAAAGTGTTCAAGGATATGTCCATAGGAACTGCAAGTCTATTAGAAATCAAAGGAGTATAAACTATAATTCTTTTTCTCCACTACTAGATTACAGCATCGAATGTTACAAATGTAACAATTCTGGTCATATAGCTAGTAATTGAAAATTATTAGAATTTACCACGAAGACAAATACTTCAATTTTTCTAAAAGAAAAATATAAGAAGATATGGAAAGAAAAACAAAAGGAAACAGAATGTAAGGTAGCATTGTATGAAAAAGATAAAATAAGTCAATGATATGTTGACAATGGGTGTTCAAAACATATGATAGGAGATCAAAACAAATTCATTGGCCTGAAAAGGGAGAAGAAAGGAAAGGTTACATTTGAAGATGATATCTTTGCCATAATACTTGGTAAGGGGACAATCAGTCTGGGAAATGACATAACTAAACCAAAATATGCCCTATTAGTTGAAAATTTGAAACATAATCTACTTAGTGTGAGCCAAACATGTGATCAAGGAAACATTCTCAGTTTTTACTCTAAAAAATGTGAGATTAGAAAAGAAGACTATGGAAAATTTGTAGCTACAACAACAAGGATGCCAAGCGATGTTTATATATTAAATAGAGAAAAAGAAGAAAAATGTTGCATGCCTCAAATAGATGAAAATTGACCATGGCATAGAATAACGGGACACATAAAATTTGATAATCTGGTAAAAATAAGTAAGAAGGAAGTTCTGAGAGTTATGCCAAAAATAATAAAACCTTAAAACATTTTTTGTAAGAAGTAACAACATAGGAAGAAGACAAAAGTAAGATTCGAGATGAAATATTATTCTTCCTCGAAACCATTATATCTTGTTCATACTAACCTATGTGGGACAACAAGAACAAAGAGTATACAAGAATAATACTATTTTTTTTATTCATTGATGACTATACAAGGAGAAGCAGTGGTTCCATTGGATTATTTAGTACCTAGTTTGCACATTGCAGTAATCACCAACATGAAAGAAGAAGGTGTTGCACATGAAAGATTGGATCAGCTGATGGAGTTGGAAGAAGACACAATTTTAGCAAGCTTTCACCAGGAAGTACAGAAAGAAAAGGACAAATCTTGGCATGATAGGAACATAAAGAAGAAAATATTTAAGGAAGGAGATCTAGTTCTCCTCTATGATAAAAGATATCTATAATACCCAGGGATGTTCAAAATGATTTGGTTAGGGCCTTATTAGGTAGAGGCCATTACAAATGGAGGTGTTGTGCAACTAAAAGATATTGCAGGAAAGAATCTCAGACAACTGGTGAATGGCAGTTGACTAAAGTTGTATCAAGATAGTCGACCTAACAACCTGAGGTAAAAATAGAGAGAGAAGTTATGATTGTACATATTTTATATAGTAGGTGTTAGAAGAGAAAGACAAAAATCCATAAAAAGAGGAAATATAACAAAAATACAAAAGGATAGAAGAATAGTAGAGGGGTTTTGATGTAATAGATTTAGCATTAATAGTGTGCCATAGAACAACCAGTGTTGAAGACGCTGCACATTGGAAAATGGTTGATAGACACAAATAGTGGAGCATGCAGGAAAAAGTGAAAACGTGACAACTGTCAGTGTGAAACAGTTTTCAGTACACCATCTTTCTATAAATTTGAAAAGAGGGGGAAATGTGCTCATTTGTGTTTTTTTTTCTAAGGATAAGAAAAAAGAGCGAAGATTAAGTGAAAAAGAGTGAGAATTCATGATAGCAAGTGGAGAGTTAGAGTTGAACAGTACGAATCTTAAGAGGATGTCACCACCATGTGTTGGAGCATTGAGCAGGGCCAGGCGAAACACATGAAGTAGTGATTGGGTGACACAAAAAGGTATGCAATACATGCCCACATTCATGGATTTGGATGAGATCCATACACCGGAATATGAGCCATGCACCACACATGTTGAGGAGGAAATAAACCCAACACAAGAGGCTAGGCACCTTGAGGAAGATGCAAAGAGGACAGAATCCGATGTGTCCAAGGGACAAGGGCCACAACAGGGAGAACAAGCCATGGATGCAGTGCAGTAGGGCCTAGAGCCAGAAGAAGAGCATGAAATAGAGCACTAGGGCATACTAGAGGTTTGGGGGTCATCCCTATAAGGGAATAAGAAAGTGCGAGCTAAGAGCAATGCACAAGGAATATTGCGCACACATGCGGAATTAGAAATAGTAATGACAAAAATCCTATAAGGAGTAAACTAAAATGATGAGATGGTGGGAGGAGTAGACACCATGAAATACTTTGATCATGACGTGGTTGACATAGTCAAATTCCTGGTTTTGTTGCTACGTTACTATATGGAGAGTATAGGAGAGGGCCCATCTGGTGGGCTACTATTGGAGCCTGTGTAGTGGATCCTAGGGCTCTACAATATAGGGATTATGAAATTGATGGATATACCACACTTCAGGCGTGGTAAACACATCAATGGATGTGTGAAGTAACTCCTAGAAAGGGTGCATGGAGGAATTATCTAGATGGATAGGCCAATGCCTATTAATGTTGACTTGATCACAACCATGACTAGGCTACCCACGGATGGGTAGAATCCAGAGAAGGACTTAGAAGATAAAACTAAAGAAAAATCCATGTTCGACAAAATCAAGGCAAAGTATGATACAGAGAAAGGAAATAGGGGAATCAGGATTAGTGACATCAATGATCCTGCAATGAGATTTGCTACAAGGATGATAGGGTTCAAGTTAATGTGCAAGTGCATAAAGGAGGAAGTACCAACAGGAGTGGTAACAACTGTAGTGTAGTGCACGAAGGGGAGCTCGATGAGCTAGGTCCCTTATCTTCTTAATTCTTTCTTGGAGGATTGCAAGGACACATAGGATTAGGGATCTGAGTTCCATTACTCATGGTTACTGATCTTCATTTCATCGATAGGATGGAAAGAAATGACATATAGTATGTTCCTGTAGAGAACATGAAATTTTGGCACAGCTCGCTACACGTATCTTAGAATCACAATAGACCCAAAGGAGAAGAAAATAAACAATGATGTATTATCTCTATACTAGATGGAGATCCAGAACCTTTTAGGTGATACATGGAGTGACTACAAATGATTTAATACATCATGATGCAGGATATATAGATGGAGGTCTAGGAGTAGCCCGAGGAATGGAAATTTCCAGTGATCCCAAGGAAACTTCCAAGAGAACAAACTGAGACACAGGAAAGAGAAGTCCATCTGCAACAAACAGGAAGAAACAATGAAAGCAAAAAGAAGAATGTCGCACAAGTCCAAGTGGGGGGGAAGCATCCCATACAAAAGAAAATAGGTACACAAAATAAATCGCAGCGTGGTTCTACATGGGATCCACCGTGCATAGAGCAAGCACTAAGAGTAACAACAAAACATGTGTGCACAAAAGAAGTAAAAATGGAGACATCATAAATACCCATGGAGGAAGAAACTGGGTAGGAGACAAGCATGCATAAAAATATGACAGAGGCATCTATGCCATCATATGCCCAAAGGAAGAGGAAAGGGAAGCAAGCAAGTGGCTCCAAGAAGAAGGCAAAGGCCCACAAAAACCACTGGAAACATCACTGACAATAGATGATGTGGAACTAACAACCACTACAGTCTAAGATCGACTGTCATAGGTGTGGGAGAATGAAAAGAATCATGGGGATTTCATTCTGGAGAAAGTACAAGAAGTGAAATCTGTGTTGGAGTAGTTGAGGATCAGGGTAGAGCAGTCATCGAAAGACAAACCAACACAAACTAACGAAGGAGTGCCTATTGGAGAAATAATACAAATTACAACACAAGGGAACATCGATTTTATCATAACCCCTGAAATGTTTTTCATCGATGAGGAGAAAACACAAAGGCCACTAAAGGAAATCATGACATTAGACTTGTGTTGTCCAAGATCCTGATAAAGGCTCTCTGTAAATTATAAATACGTGTCGCACAAGAAATTCAGTCAAGGGAAAGGTCTGATGCGACAAACTTATAGATAGGGCAAGAGGAAACGATCACATTGAAGGAAGCATATAGCCAATAAGGACATGAAAAGAAGATAGAAAAATAAAAAGTAGAGGATATGAAGAAGTACATAGGCATAGTATTTTGAACCATCCCAAACAGCACAGACGCAAAAGGAGTATCTATTGAAGAAAAGATGAAGAAAATAACACAGACCCTTAAGGAGAACAAGGAATAGATAAAGGGGTCAGAGGAGCATGTAGTACCCACTACTCCTCCAGAATTAATATCTCAGTGAGAAAAAGATGCTACAGAATCTAAGAATACGATAGCATAGGCCATACATAGGATGAAATAGATGTTCAAAAAAAATGGGCAATTGTGGATGCAAGTCCAAGAAGATGGAATCTTGTAGGAGCTGGAAGGAAGGGAAGATAAGTTACATGCAGGAATGGTAGAGTTAAAAAAATGGCAGAAGATGATGTCACTGTCATAAAATATTAATATTGTAGAAGAAATGAAGAGCCTACAGGGAGAGTAGAAAGTAGTGCAGGTGCAGAAAATTGCAAGACAGGCTCAATTGGAGCCCTTCCGGGAAAAGGCGGAGCAACTAGTCATGGAGGTTGACACAAAAAAATCATGGGTGGAAAATATAGGCTTGGAGGGAGGATATATATTAAAGCCTCTAGTCACTATGTAGGTGGTGGAATCCATGGCGGAGAAGAGAAACTAGGCTAAGGAACAATGCCAACATATAGTAGAGATGTATGAAGCACTCGCACGGGAAGTAAAATATGTAGGAGTCCGTGAGTGACCTGGGATGAGTCACAATGTTAGCGTGGGGGGATTTTTGGCACAGGAAAAATTTGGGAGAGAATTAAGGCAACACTGGAAAATAAGGGAGTGCATCGAAAATAGAGGAAAAGCAGATCCAAAAACTAAGGAAAAGGAGTGCCGAGAAAAATAGTTACTAAGTGGAGAAACTATTGAGGAGTAGTTGGAAAGTGGACAAGTGTTGACTTGGAGAAACAGTTGGATCAAGGAACAACTGAGATTAAGTCAAGGATAAAATGGAAAAACCAAATCCTCTTAGGGTTATGGTTTTTGTAAGTGCTTTGTCCTAATTTTGTATAAGTAGAATGTATTAGGACAAGGAGTGGGTGGTAGTGGTGGTTGTTATTGTTATTTCCCTTTTTGTGATGTGTATTTTTGAGGTTGTAGTAGATCCTTGAGTTCATTAAAGGGTCTTGTAGAGAGACTTTTTCGATCTATGGAGATTGAATGTAATGGCGGAAGAAATGTACAGTGCGCAACACTAGATGTTACAAGAATATGAATAAAGATCCCAAGAAACAAATCTTTGTGTACATAGCCCCAGGGGGGTGAACCATCTCTGTTTTCTACAAATGTATGCAGTGTTTCTGATTGTATTTTCTTTAGTAAGTGTATGATGAACATGTTAAATGATAAAGGAAATATCACTGTGCACTAAGAATAAACTAATGGAATATGCAGAATAGCTCTAAATAAATGAATGTTATAGCTAGTGTTTAGGTCTAAAGCTTATGGTACAATAGATGAATATCTCTCATGGAATACATGTGGTTATAATGTTTAATGAAGTTTTATTAGAACAGTTGTGACAATGGTCTAGAATAATGTCTAATGAGGGTTTGAGGCTAACAACAAGTAGATCCCATGTTGTTGAGGGAGAAAAACATCCCTTCCCATGGTTGCAGACATCTGAGTCTTGTGGCCACCCATAGAAGCCATCTCAGGTGATACATTGCAGTGCACTCTATGTGTTGTGTTTCTCTTTGGTATCTAGAAAGGGCGATGGTCGAAAGGGTTGTTGGTAATCCTATATTCAAAATCTGGGTTATCCCAATAGTAAACCAACAGAGATCATAAAGTAAATGTAATATTTATTGAAAATAAGAAGAACATTTGTGAAGTTGGGTTTTCCATGCTTAAATTATGTTATTGTACCTTTTTTGTTGATCATTTTTTTTATTTGATAAAATTAATAATTAAGTGGTTTTAAATTGATGAAAAGGGATACTATTGATTCACACACCCCCCTCTCATTATTAAAAGATATTCAAACAATTGGTATCACAGTGGGTTCCTTCATCACAGTCTTATCACTGGAAGGAATATTCTAAGAAACCACAACGGATCAACAAGAAGGATTGTCCTCAAACATAGCTCCATTATTCAAAGTGGATAACTATGCATTATGGAGTATAAGAATGATAAGTTACCTAATGGAACTAATATTTTATGTCTGGCTATTTGTGGTAAAGGTTTATGATGTGCCATAAATTCATCCTTCAAACACAACTGTAAAGAAACTCTGCAATGATAATTCAAGAGTTGTAAATGCAATTATGGGTGGATTAGCAAATAATGTGTTTTTCAAAGTCATGCATCATAATTAAAAAAAATATATTTGGAACAAACTACAAATCATCTATGAAGGATATTCCAAATTCAAACAAGGAAAGCATCAAATGTACAAAGGACAGTTTGAAATCTTGAAGATAAAAGAAGAAGAAAACATTGCAGAATATCTTCTAAGAGTAGATGAAATTGTCAACAGAATCAGAGGACTAGGAGAAGAATTAGATGACAAAAAAGAAGTCCAAAAGGTACTAAGATGACTCCCAATGAGATATTAATCCAAATTATCTACCTTAGAATATTGAGAGAACCTTGACAAACTCACATTGGATGAACTACATGGGATTATCACAACCATTTAAATGAGAATAGGACAAGAAAAACCTTCAAAAGGTGAAACAACCTTCAAAGTCTCAAAAGGAACTAAAAACCATGAACATGTATCAAATGAAAGCAACTAAGGCAAATCCAATGAGGAAGAAGCAAAGTTCATTAAGAAACTTAAGAAAGGATATGAAAAATACAAAAGGAGGTTACCTTTCAAATGCTTCAACTGTGGACAAATTGGACACTTTTCTTCCAAATGTCCTTATCCCAAGGAAAATGATAGTGATGATGAAGAATATTACAATTAGAAATAACATTAAAAGAGTAAATTTCCATACAAAAATAAATTCTATACGAAAAAAATAAAAATAAAAAAAATATACTTTTATTCTAATGAAGACATTAGCTCATCTGACATGAGTGAAGACGACGAAAAATAGGTTCTATTTATGGTAATACAAACTCAAATTGGCACTACTGAAGATAATAATTATGAAAATGAATAAATTTTATAAGTTGAAGGAGAAGTTGATCTTGAAAGATAACTCATTCATGCCCTCAAAGAACTAAGAAGATATAGAAGAAAGAAAAGATCATTAAAATAACAATTGTTAGATTATAAGGAATAACAAAAATCAAGAGAAGAAGAAGTTTAAAAAAACATCAATAAAATAGAACAAAACATTATTTATTTAAAAAATGAACTACAATAAGTTAAAACAATTGAAGAAATCTAAAATAAATGACTTAATGACAAGGAACAAAACTGTGAAAAATTAGAGGCTGAAATAGTTCTTCTAAGAAGGAAACTTGAAAAAGGAAGTAACCTTTCAAAGTTTGAAAGTAGTTCAAAAATATTGGATGGCATCCTTAATGATCCAAGACCATCAAGTAATAAGGCTGGAGTGGGTTATGATCACAAGGAAACTAATAAAGTCTTAAAATTTGAAATACAGAAAAGTGATACAAATATAATGACTTATGCAGTTTCCCTTCAGAGCTCCTTCAAAAGAGAAAAGAAATTGCTAAATACTCACTGTACTGAACAAATATCTTCACTCTCCCCAAAAAGAAATGACTATAGAAGAAATACTACTCCAAGAAGAACTCCTCCAGAAAGGTATCAACAACTCTTTCTTGGCTACTGTTTTTTTGTCATAATTTTGGGCATAAAGCATTAGACTCTAAAGATTATAAAAAGAACTATCATAAAAGTGTTCTAGGATATGTCCATAGGGACACCAAGTCTAGTAGCAATCAAAGGAGTAGAAACTATAATTCATTTTCTCCACTACTAGATTACAACATCGAATGTTAAAAATGTAATAATTATGGTCATAAAGCTAGTAATTGAAAATTATTAGAATCTACCATGAAGAAAAACACTTCAATTTTTCTAAAAGAAAAACATAAGAAGATATGGAAATAAAAACAAAAGGAAACATAATGTTAGGTAGAATTGTATGACAAAGATAAAATAATTCAATGATATGTCAATAATGGGTGTTCAAAACATATGGCAGGAGATCAAAATAAATTCCTCGACCTGAAAAAGGAGAAGAAAGGAAAGGTTACATTTGGAGATGATATCTTTTTCAAAATACTTTGTAAGGGAACAATCAGTCGGGGAAATGATAGAACTAAAGAAAAATATGTGCTATTAGTTGAAAATTTGAAACATAATCTCCTTAGTGTGAGTCAAACATGTGATCAAAGACACATTCTCATTTTTTACTCTAAAAAATGTGGGATTAGAAAAGAAGACTATGGAAAATTAGTAGCTACAACAACAAGGACACCAAGCGATGTTTATATATTAAATAGAGAAAATGAAGAAATTTTTTGCATGTGTCAAATAGATGAAGATTGGTTATGGCGTAGAAGAATGGGACCCATAAATTTTGATAATATGGTAAAAGTTAGTAACAATGAAGTTGTGAGAGGTATGTTGAAAATTATAAAACCTTAAAACCTTGTTTGTAAGCACTGCCAACATAGGAAGAAGACAAAAGTAAGATTCCATATGAAAGAGTATTCTACTTTAAAACCATTGTAACTTGTTCATACTAACCTATGTGGGACAACACGAACAAATAGTATACAAGGATAATATTATTTTATTTTATTCATTGATGACTATACTACAATGATTTGGGTGTGTTTTCTTAAAGAAAAATCATAAGCTTTTGAAAAATTTAAAGCTTGCAAAGCACCAAATGAAAATGAGACTAATATCAAAATCAAGTGTCTCAAGTAATAGAATGGATGGGAATTTATTTCCAATAAATTCAATGAGTTTTGTGGAACTCATGGAACCAAAAGACAGTTTTTTTCTCCACGGACTCCTCAACAAAATGGAGTTGTTGAAAGGAAAATTAGAACTTTTCAAGAGGCAACCAGAACAATGCTAAATTAATCGAAGCTATTGTATATATATTGGAGAGAAGCAATGCATACAATTGTATACATACTTAACAGAGAACAAATTAGAGTTAACTATGTAAAAACACCATATGAGTTATGGTATGGCAGGCCAAGATTAGTTAATAACTTCAAAGTTTTTGGGAGAAAATGATACATAAATAAATATAATGATAACCTAGGAAAATTTGATTCCATAACCAATGAAGGAATATTTCGTGGTTACTCATCCACGAAAAATTCCTACAAATGTTATAATCTAAGGCTACACAAGATTGTGGAAAGTTCAAATGTAAAAGTGGATGATCTAAAAACAAAAGGGATCAAATCTCAAGTTAATCCACAAATTAATGATAGAATAAGAGATGATGATATGAAGAAAGTATAGATATACAAGAGGAAGACTCACAATGTGAAGAAGAAAAGGAAGAAGAATCACAAGAAAATGTAGAAGAAGAGTCACCAAGACAAGATACAAAATCACCATCAAGGAGAGTACAAAGAGATCATCCAGAAAGTTTAAGACTTGGTAATAAAACTAATGGAGTTGAAACAAGAATAAAACTAATGTACAAATCATAACAAGCCTTAATATGCTTAATAGAACCCAAAACATTTGTAGAGGCTAGTAAAGATGAAGACTGGATCAAACCCATGAGTGAATAGCTAGATCAAATAGAGAAACACTAGACCTGAGAACTTGTCCCAAGACCAAAAAATAAAAATGTAGTATGGACCAAGTGGATTTTTAAAAATAAATTTTATGAAGATGGTAAAGTTATAAAAAACAAAAAAACATTGGTGTGCAAAGGGTATGCACAAGTATAAGGGATTAACTTTGAAGAAACCTTTGCTCAAGTTGCAAGAATGGGAGCGAACATATTATTTCTAGAATACTCATGATTTAAGAATTTTAATGTTTATCATATGGATGTAAAATATTCATTTATGAATGGAGACCTAAAAGTTGAAGTCTACATAGAGAATCCAAAAGGATTTGAAAAACCAAAAAAAGAAGAACAAGTGTATAGATTGAAGAAGACACTCTACAACCTTAAACAAGCACCCAGAGCACGGTATGAAAGAATAGATAATTACCTGTTGCAACAAGGATTCAAAAAAGGCATGTAACAACAATATCTATCTTAGAATTGAAAAATATAGTTTGTTATTAACAATGTTCTATGTAGATGGCATGATATTTAGCTACAACAATGATGAATCAAGTCATAAATTTTCTCAAGAAATGTCAAAAGTGTTTAAAATTTCTATGATTGGAGAGCTCACTTTCTTCCTTGGACTTCAAATCACTCAGTCACCAAAATGAATGTTTATTACTCATTCCAAATACCTAAAAGAGATAATTAAAATTTTTGGAATAAATGAAAGTGCACATGTTAGCACTCCAATGAAAATGATCTACAAACTCAACAAGGAAGATGAGTCACCTTCTATAGATTAAACTCTATACATATATATGGTTGGGAGCCTACTATATTTGACTAAATCCATACCTAATATCATGCAAGAAGTAGGAATGGTAGAAATATTTCAATAATCTCTGAGGGAATCACATGTCATGGTTGTTAAGAGAATATTTGGATATATTAAGGGCACATCAGACTTTGGATTATGGTATCCAAGGAATAAAGGATTTGAACTAATCTCCTACACAAAAGTTGATTGGGATGGGGTAGTGTGGATGACAAAAAGAGCACTAGTGGAAATGCTTTTTTCTTAGGGGAATGTCTAGTCTCATGGTCAAGTAGAAAACAATCATCAATTTCACTATCTACAATAGAGGCCAAATATATTGCAGTTGTTGAATTTTGCAATCAAATATTATGGGTGATGCAAACAATGGATGATACTAAAATTGAATTTAATCAGTCGATACCTATCTATTGTGACCATATAAGTTCCATTTGTTGCATCATGTTTTCATTGATTCCAAAAGATTGATGTCAAAGAAACAATGTCTTGTCATAGTATATTGATGAAGTACGTATTTTCTTTGAGGTCAAGTGGATTCATTGATATATGATTCATAGATGATGATGGATCGATGTGGTTTCAGTGATATATGATGCATAGATGAAGATGGATCATTGTGGTTTCATTTATATATGATGCATAGATGAAGATGAATTGATGTATTGATTGTTCATCGGTTATTACAAGTTGTATTGATGTAAATATGACTCATTATTGTCTTTTCATGGTTGATAGCAAGTACAACTGGATAAACTCCAAAGAGGTCCCCTTATGGAGAAATCCCTCACGGGAAGACGCTTTACGGTTGCATTATCCTAGAAGTATGGTTAGATAACCCATGCTTAATTGTGGAATAATGAGATGAAGATAAGTGAATTTGTCAATGAAACTATCCTAGATGGATAGTTATTGTCATTCCATTTCCGGTGGTATGTGGAACGTCACATAACTCCTTGCGATTTGAGAGTTATGGCCTTACGAAGTTGAAGGACCCTCATATGTTGGCTTGAAGCCCCAAAAGGTCAAATAAGTCAAAGTGTTTACAAAGAAGAAATTATTTAAATAATAAAGTGAAGTGATAAATTCAAAGAGGATTATTTAAATGATAAAGTAAATGGAGAACTTTCTAATTATGGAAATTAGTTATAAGGGGGTTAACCCTAAAATGAGGAAAGTGGGTTAAGTGGTTAAGTGGCTATTGGATATATGGACAAGTGGTCAATTGGACAAATATGAACATAGGTAACTATGTGGAAAAAGTGGCCAAGAAGATGCTTCTAAGGAAGCTACTTGGATATTATAAATAAGAGGCAGGGGTCTCTTGTAGAAATATCTCTTGAGCATATATTGAAGATCTATTTTGAGAGAGATATTGACTGGAGGATCTCATGGACGCATCAAAGTTTTCATAAGTTTGAGATATTGACGACAAAAGTTTTAGAATTCCACAAACCCTAGTTTATGAATGAGTACGCGAGCAACAGTGGCCCAGAGTGCATACATACACGAGTTGCAATGGGCTAGAGCGCGTACACACGTAGGTTGAAGGAAGGAAAAGCGTGTATAGTTGGATAAAGTTATAGAGACTTGAGTATGAGCTGGTGCCAGGCTCTTGAAGTCTGAAGCAAGTTCCATATCTACATTCCATGGGCTCAGATCTACCATAAAAGTTTTGGTATGGTTATATGATTGTTTTGATGAACACTCTTATTGTATGGTGAATGCTTAAGGAATTATTGGTATGGTTGTCATGATATGGTTATGTTGGTTGATTGATAGAGTGAGAAACACTCTTATGTTTCATTATTGATATGGTTTCCATAGTATACTGGTTGCTTATACATGATTGAGTATCATTTATATTGTATGGTTGAGGAGCATGAGTAAATTGTTGGAGAGTATATATGTGTTGAGATTGGTTATGGTATAGATTGGATAGTCAAATATAGAAGTGTATGTGACTGAAGGCTGCAAAGGATCCGAGTCTTTCAAAGAGAGAAAACCCTAGTTGATTAGAAGGAACATGCAGGTTCCAGTACCGATAGACCATGAGTTGTACTACTGGTAGGGCGTGTACATACACATGTTTCACTACTAACAGGTCACATACCTATTGGAAGACTGGTATCTATTGAGGATTGGATCCTCTTCTCAGTTGGTGATGAGTTGTGTAAGATGAGTCTTGCATTGTAGATATGGTTCTCTTATAGAGTTATCACTATATTTAGTTGTTGTAGATAACCCATGGATTGTAGTCCATAATAAAATAAAATCGTACATACATATTGTGTTCTTTGTGTTCCTTGTGGTGATGACTTATTGATGATATATGTTGCTGGTATATGTTTTTGATACATGTTCACATTTAACTAGTTCTTAATGACAGTAATAAGTAAATGGTGATTGCTAACTAAGGAGTTTTGTGAAGGGATTGTTGAAAAGATCCCTACATTGGTTAACCCCCCCCCTCTCAGTGTGGTCGATGTGTCCAACAATTGGTATCAGAGCAGGCCTTCACTATAAGCCTTAACAAGCTTATAGGAGATCCATGGACACACAAATGGATTATGAAGTTCCAATCCTTGCTGAGGAAAATTATTCAACATGGAGAATAGAAATGAAAGTTCATTTGAAGGAAAAAGGAGCGGGTGTTTGGAAAGTAGCTATTGGTGGATCAGTTCCTTTGAACACCAAGTCAAAGTTTGCATCTCAAAGGGAAGAAAATAATAATGATGCATTGTCTCTCAAGACCATTCTCAATGGACTCTCAAGTTCTATCAAAGAGAGCATAGGACAATGCAATTTCACCAAGGATATATGGCTAAAGCTAGATGAGACATACCAAAGAAAGAAGGACGACACTAAATACAACTCCATCAAGAAAAATGAAGGTAAAGAATCCCCAAAATACTCAAATTACAATAATTCTAAATGTGATGATGTTGAATGTTTCTCTACATGTGAAGAACAAGATTTAGAAATAGTTTGTATAGAATCAAATGATAGTTATCCCATGGAAGAAGTATAAGAATAACTTTCAAAGATTAAAAAGAAAGTTGATTGGGGTCTATATGAATACAACTATGACCATAGTTATATAGACTATAGATATTTTTTGGAGAACACTAAAAGGTTTCTTGAAAAGAATTAAAAATATATCTTGCAACTAAAGGAAATGCTCAAAGAATAAGAAGAAAGTAAAAATAATCAATTAGAAGAAAAAGAAGAAGAGCTCAAAAGAATAAAGAATGAAATAGAATAGAATAAGAAGGTAGATGATGAGATTAACAAAAGTCTTGAAGTTAATTCCCATATCAAGACCCAAATTGAAGAAGCCAAAAGGGTAGAGGAATTACTAAAGAATCAAGTAAATGAAAAGGAAGAGTCATGTCATAAGTTGGAAGCTGAAGTTGTTGATCTTAGAAAGAAATTAGAGAAGTCAAACAAATTCTTGAATAGCTCAACAATCTTGAATGA
>ML776801.1:6621-27864 GCA_009831015.1 Picea engelmannii
CTTTTTCCATCAGTGTCTTGTTCATCCTTTCTGTAACTCCATTCTGCTGAGGAGTGTACGGAGTAGTATTCTGCCTTGCTATACCACACTTCTTACAGAATTCTTCGAATTCATTTCAACAGAATTCTCCACCATTATCTATTCTCAATACCTTTATTTTCTTCTATGTCTGATTTTCTACCAGAGCCTTAAACTCTTTAAATTTATCAAATACCTCAGATTTCTTTCTAAGAAAATAAATCCATGTGTACCTTGAGAAATCGTCTATGAATAAAATACAATACACAGACTTACCTAGTGATGGAATAGGCACAGGTCCAAACACATCACTATGTATCAATTCTAAGATCCCCTTTGCTCTTGTAGCACCAGATGGGAATCTTACTCGATTCTGTTTACAATATATGCAATGTTCATAGAAATCAAAATCTAGAGTGCAATTAGACATACCTTCAACCATGCCTTTACCATGTAGTGCTCGAAGGCCCTTTTCTCCAATATGCCCCAGTCTTTGATGCCACAACATGGTCGTCTTTTCAGGGACGGTATTGGTCTTGTATTCTTTATTTGTCTACTCAAGGACAACATAACTGTTACACCTATTAGTATAAGTGCTTCCCAACAACTTGTATAGAGTTCCACACTGAACTCCCCTCATCAACACCATTGCCCCTCATACCATATTGCAAGTGTTATTTCCAAATACAATATCCACTCTTGCATCATCCAACTTGCTTACAGATATTAGGCTCCTGACAAGTTTTGGAATGTGCAGAACCCTAGGGAGAGTTCTAATCCTTCCATCTTTTAGCAACAACTTAACTCTTCCACGTCCCAAGATTTTTGCTGTTGAGTCATCTCCTAGGAATACATCACCACCATCATATTTTTCATATTCATAGAACCACTCCCTGTGAGGAGTCATATGGTATGATGCACCTGATTCGATCAACCATACATCGCGGTCTACATGTGTACTTGTAGATGCTAGGTAAACATCACCTCCTTCTTCAGTGGAGGTTTTCACCTTTGTGGAAGAGGTACTATCAAATCCCTTTGGTTTTTCAACCTTCTTAGACTTGCAATCTTTCTTATAATGCCCTGTTTTACCACACTTCCAACATTTACTCAAAGATTTTCCTGGAGACTTAGATCTACCTGTAGATTTAGATCTCCCCCCTGAAGGATTACCGTGATTCCTGTCTTGGGTATGACCTCTTACAAATAAAGTATCTGTGCTATGACCATCCATGATTTTCCACCTCATCTCTTCTGATAACAAGGATGCAACTACATCCTCATACTTCAATGTATATTGAGTGGTACTACCTATTGCTACAACCAGATTATCCCAAGAGTTTGGAAAAGAACATAACAAAGTAATACACTTATCTTCTTTTGCAATCCTAATATTAACAGAGACAAGTTGACTTACCAGAGTATTAAAGGCATTTAGATGTTCTGTCATAGAATCTCCATCTTCCATCCTAAGATGATACAACTTCTTTCGAAGAAACAACTTGTTTACCARGGACTTTGATTGATACAAATTCCCCAACTTATCCCATAGTTCCTTGGCTGTAGGTTCTCCTGAGACATTCAACAACACCGAATCTGCCAGGCAGAGTCGAATAGTACTCCTTTCTCTTCTGTCCAACTTCTCCCAATCTTCCTTCGACATACCAGTAGGTGGTGTACTAGTAGTTTGTGTACTAGTAGGTTATGTACCAGTAGCCTGTGTGCTAGTAGACGGTGTACCAGTAGGCTGTGTACCAGGATCCACAACGATCCATTGTTCTTTGTCTACAAGAAGTTCCTCCATATTGAGCTTCCATAGGTCAAAGTTTTTACCGTTTAACTTTTCTATCTCGATTCTAGAAGAGCTCGCCATTCCTCTTTCTACATTCGAATAACCACTGCAAAAGCTCCCACTAAACCCAGGTTTATCACAGACCCAAGATCAACTTGATCTATCAAGACCGAGACAAACCCTCAACAACAAAGGCATCCCTTTAAAGCCAAAAACGATCTCTTATACCACATGTAAGTTTTAAACATGTGAAGTAAAGCAATGCATATAGATTCTTAAGAAAAACAAAATTTAATTAATGGCTCATACACAGAGTACACAGAGTACACAGAGATTTTATACCGGAAAACCTCAACGAGGAAAACCTTTCTTATATTCATTATCTTGAATTTCACCATTCACCATACAATATATACAATGTTTTTAGGTATTCCGTAGATACCAAAACCCTAATCCCTTAATCTGAGATTAATTTAGAAAACTGCTAAAAATAGCAAAATCCGCTAAAAATAGCAAAAATACGGAATCGTCAGATGCAGTTGTCGAATTTGATGCGCCCACACACACAAATGAAAAGAATATAACACATACCCAACAACATGCAAATGGACAAAATTGGCCATATGGAGCTTAATTTCAGAGCTTCCATGGAGGCCTGTGCGAAAATTGAAAATTATGCATTTTTGGAAAATTCAAAAATTGAGAAAATTTGAGTATTTTTTCATACATGATATCAATAGTGATGTAGAGGTGACTTGGAAGTGGTGACATGGATTACCATGGTGGAAAGTCCACAGTGGAATAGTGGTAGGTCTGGTGGTGAGGTCATAGAAAACGTGACAGGGTGATGGGTCATAGTATTGACCAAAACCATGGGTGGTATCGATCAAAAGCATGGGTGGTATCGCATGCCGAAAGGGTGGTTTTGGAAAAATTCCATGAAAATGCAAAACCAATTAGAATGTGCCATGTATCATTGGGAAAAATCACTTTCCCATATTGAGGTGTCGTTAAGCTCGTGATGAATTCACCATGCGAAATGAATATCAACCGTAGATATTCTTGCATCTCCTTCGTTAGATCATCTCCACGGTGGCAGGGTTAGGGGTCTATGGGGCCCAGTGGTGGACCAATGGCAATGTGCAATGACGGGCCTAGGGATGACATGGGTTCCACATAAGAAAGGTGGTATCGAGTGATACCATAATCAATATCACATGGAAGGAAGGTGATTTTGTAGAAGGCTTTTGGCGATGCAAAGCTAATGGGATGATTCCTTATCACACAAGATGAAATCACTCTCACATCATGGAGGGATGCTAACCCTAATGCAATTGGATGAAAAATCAATGAGAGTTGTTGATCATGCTCCGATCTCAACCATTGGATTGGGAGTGGGGACAAGTTCTCGCACACCAAGGAAAAGGTGTGGGATGGGACTCACCCATCCCTGTGGTCTATAAGAAGGTGCCAAATGGATGTTTGGTAGGAATATGGGACTCACCGGGTGCATGGAAATTCTAGTGGTTCGATGTCGAAACTGGTACGAGTGGGTCCACAATAAGTTTAATTAAAATTACTTTGTTATGTATAAAGTGAGATAAAGGTAAAAATTATGAAAGAGAGAATTTAGAAGGTGACAGAGGCTGACAAGTCAGGGCCACGAGGATGACATGGATTTAACTCAAGGTGCCAAGTGGACCCAAAATTCCACATCAACACTCATGTTAGAAGAAACCAGTCAATTTTCTTAGAAAATTATGGTGTTTTGTAGGTCATAATCTTGTAGGGAATTTTTTAGGCCCTAAACAATGTTATTAGGAGATTGTCACTGTCGTAGGAACCACATATAATCTTTTCATCTTAAATAAAATATCTCTAGGAGATATTTCTAACAAGCTATATTTTTTGCAAAATGGAGCTTGCATGAGAAAGTTACAGGCTAATTGATGCAGGGTATATTTTCGGCACCAATTGACTTCTATAAGGCATAATTCCTTGGTCAAAAGTTAGTTTGGGGAACATGAGTATTCCATGGAAATTTTATGATCCATAGAATAAATATATGGAGCTATATTGGGAATATGGTTACCTAAAACTGTACATGATGAGAGGAAATATTCATGTAGCATTCTGTGCTAAAAAGAAAAAGAAAAAAACAGTCAAAACTTCAACGGGATGTAACTAGCAGCCTGGATGCTATATGAAGGTGAAACTTGGTCATATTTCTCAAAATATAAGCATGAGGAAAACCAATTGGGATTATATCAAACTTCCAAAATATTGGGTGTTTGGAATTAAGTTTACTAGATGAAGGGTGCACTTAAAGGGAATAATTGTGCATAAATTTTATAGATTTGTTTAATTGTTTGATCTAAAAAATACTATTGCATGCAAATTTTGTAGACATAAGAGTATTGATACTGCAAATCAGATTCAACAGAGAGATTAGAGACATGAAAGGTTATTATATAACCTACATCCATGAATATTAAGTCAAGGGGTTGTATGTTAGCATGGGTAATGCATGGACTAAACGAAATGGGCATGGAGAAGGCAAAGATAAGAGAATAAATTTAGTAGAGACTATAAAGAGTCTTCAAGAGATGTGTTGAGTTATAAATCTAATAATAAGAGGCTTATGAAATCTTAGGAGCAGTAGAATGGATTCAACATCAATATGTTTTAGATCTTGGACAAAATAGAGAAGAAGGTGGTTAAGGAGACAGACTCCAGTAAATCAAAGGATCCCATATCTCATGCCAAGAAGGGAGAATCTATGAGTGTTAGTATGCATCATCATTACTCCCCAAGACACTCAGTTAGAAGAGCATATAGTAGTCCAAGTTTATCTCTTGTCATAAATCATAAAAGAAGGTCTGGGGTAGATGAACTACAAGGATAAATGAATAAGATCAAACCTCTTAGCTTTTATGGTGATAAAAGGAAAGATGAGTATGTAGAGGCTTAGATTTTGGGAATGAGGAAGTAATTTCAGTTATGTAATTATTCCTCACAAGCAGAAGGAAGAATTTCAATTTACCAGCTCAAGGGAAAAACATCAATGTGGTGGGACCAATTTGTCCAAGTAAAGAACATTGATGAGAAAACTATTACTTGGAGGGAGTTCAAAAAGTATTTTCAGAAGAAATACTTTTCCAAGAATTATTATGGTAGAAAGATGAAGGATTTCTTTGAACTCAAGCTTGGGAGCCTGACCATGGGTGAGTATGAGAGAAAATTCTTGGAGTTGTTGAGGTATGTTGACTTCATTAAGGATGAGCAAGTCAAGATTAAAAGGTTCTTGATTGGGTTACCTTCGATATATAGTGATAAGATACAATATAATTATCCCAATACATTGGAGGAAAAAATAAGGAGAGACAAGTGCCCCTATTATCAACATAGAGGAATACCATCTTTATAAAAGGCTTGGGAAGACAAGAAGAAAGGTAAGATGGAGCAGACAAAGAAAGGTCACAGGCCACCATTCTTCAGAAATATTTCTCAAGGGAAACCAACTCAAAATGAACCTAGAATGTCAGAAACATTGGAAAAAAGTCTAAGGAAGAAACCTATTAATGTTGGGGTTGTGAGAGAGATCATATGTACAGAGATTACCCTCACAGAGGTGAAAGAGTGAAGATTGTTCACAATGTACAACATGATGATACAATTGAGGACATGTACATAAGAATTCCAAGTATCTATGCAGGCTTGGACAACAAGAAAATTGAATTTTAGTATCATATGATTGAATTGGAAGGTAATATCTTTTGGAATATTGAGAGGGGGGTGAATTGGTATTATGAAATTTTTACCACTTTCAACCAGAATATGTGAACATCAATTCATCAATAGTTTACCACATATTTATTCATTTAAAATTTCATGAACATATAACCATAATCAGTACCATTCAACAATATATCAGATCATACATAGTGCAAAATATATTTTTATGTGGAAACCCAAATGGGAGAAAACCATATAATGATTTCTTATATTTTAGAAGATTACATTCATATAAAGCACCAACTTCCAAAGTTCTTCAGCACCAATTGGAAGGAGGCTCCAACCCACTTTTTACAGGCTCCAACTTGAAGAAAGGTACAACTCCCTGAATTCTCCAGCTCCAACTGAAAGGAGGCTATGACCCCCTGATTTATAGGATCCAACTTGAAAGAAGCTCCAACTCCCTTTATTCTTCGGCTTCAATTGAAAGGAGGATACGACCCCCTTTCCTTACCCCTTCCTTCCTTCCTAAAATATAAATGTAGACTCAACCTGTCACTACCACTGTCACTGTCACCATCACTGATATTGTCACTTTCACTGATACTGTCACTGCCACTATCACTAATATTGATACATTATCATCATCAAGCAAATCCACTCACATAGATCATACATCAAAATATATTTACCATATCCTCCATAAACCACGCACCAAAATATGTGCCTCAAACATATTCCATAGCATTCAAAACCATATACCAAGTATATACCTCAAACATGTGCCAACATCACAAATATGTGCCTCTAACAATGAACCATAACATCCATAAACTATATACCAAGGGTATATATAAAGCATGTATCAACTTCACAAAGGCATGCATCTCAAACATATACATCCATGTACCAAAAATACCTCCAAGACATTCCTTAAGCATGTGCCAAACCATCCATGATACAAGCCTAAAAAACACATAAAAACATACCTTTACTCATGAAGAAAACTTGGTGCATATCATCACATACCTAATACATATCATCTTCAGTAAACAAAAGATAACATCTTTCTTAAAATTTCATTCAACCTCCCTGGACAAAGCCAATCATTACATAGGGCCTCGTGGGATGAGTGTCGTAGAACCTGCAAGGGTGCCTCGTGAGACACCCTTAGCCTGACCCATGGGGGTCAGTTAAATTAGGGTTTTTATAAACCCTTCTCTCTATGCAACTTCGAGACTTTTGCACTCCTTGCTTCCTCAATTTCACTACGAAAAGATCACTTGAGAGAAAGATATTCAATGAAATTGTGTGTATTCAAATGAGAGGCTTCTTGAGGTGTATTTATACTTTTCAAACCAAATCCATTACTTTTCTTTAGGGTCGACCTGTAACTTTTAGTTGTAATAACTTTTCTCCTTTAATTAATTTGGGTTGACTTGTAACTTATTTTTACAACCATTTGGGGGCTTCTTAACCATTACTTCGGGGATTCAAATTCAAGAGGGAATAACTTCTCAATCGTGAGGAAGCCAGTGGCATACCACATACTATTGTAAATGACACGACGAGAACTATCCATCTGTGATGGTTTTGCATGCATGTGCCATTTTATTCATCCTCTTTTTCCTCAGTTAACTTCGGGCTTCATGACCACACTTCTGGGATTCTTGTATACTTCTTCAAATCATATTCTTGAACCATCCTTAAAGCTACACCATAAGAGGCCCACTTTGGGACTTCTTCAATTATACCCATTACCTCTAGAGGCTTTTAGACTTCTTCTAAATTTGACATCAATGAGAACCAATTTTCCAACAATATCCCCCTCTGGCATTGATGGAAACACTCATGCTCCCCTTGCAACCAATGATCCCTTTGTCTTCATGCTTCTATTATGTCTCCACCCCTTTGACATCAATGGAAAGGGTAAATACCCTTCACATTATACTTTCTTCTGACAATCTCTTTCCTAGTCTTCATGCTTCTCAAATTTCTCCCCTGCTTTTGTTCTTTCTCTCCTTTGGTGATTTTTGTCCATTTGTGATTCCTGATGATGTAAAAAACTGGCATATATAAAAAAAATTCATATTAAGGTTCCTTTATTGACTGATCTCACATCAATGATTCAAAAATATTATCTTCATAATTTATTTCTCTTCCCTTGTCTTCTTTGTAAAATGTCATGTAGATCACTGTGGAGCATAAACGACTCTGAGTTTTTGTCAAAGATACTCAAATGTCTATCTTGGGAGAGGTTTGGTGAAAATATCCATAATCTGTTCCTTTGTCCCAACGTACTCCAACTTGATATTATTTTCTATAACTTGTTCTCGTAGAAAGTGGAACTTGATCGGAATATGTTTGGTCTTGGAATGCATCACTGGATTCTTGGAGACACTTATAACACTGGTATTGTCATAGAATATTGATATAGGCTAGTCATATTTTACTTGTATATCTTGCAGGGTTTACTTCATCCAAAGAACTTGAGTACAACATGTTGTTGCTAAAATATATTCTTCTTCTTATCTATACAATGATATTGAGGAATGATTCTTACTTAACCAGGATACCATACAATCACCCAAATAGAAGGTTGCTCCACTAGTACTTATTCTATCATCAATTCTTCTTTCCCAATTTGAATCTGCGTAAGAAACCATAGTTATCTCATTCCCTTTTAGATACCACAATCCAAACTCTGTTGTTCCTTTAATATATCTAAAGATTCTTTTTACTGCCAGGACATGAATTTCCTTCGGTGCTGATTGGAATCTTGCAACTTGTCCAAATGCTTGCATTACATCTGGTCTTGAGGCTGTCACATAGAGTAGGATGCCAATAATTGATGTATAGAGTCTCTAATTTGATTCCTTAGATTCATCGTCTTTTCTCAACTTACAAACACTCACAATAAGAGTACTTACGGGTTTGAAATCTTCCATTCTGAACTTCTTCAACATTTCTTTGATGTACTTGGTTTGGGAAATGAAAATTCCTTCATCCAAATGATATATCTAAATTCCCAAAAAGAATGTCAATTCACCAAGTAGTGACATTTCAAACTCAATCTGCATGTCTTGGGAAAACTTCTTACTCATCCTGTCATCATCACTTCTAAAGATAATGTCATCCACATATACTTCAATGATAAGTATGTTGTCCCTATCAATCTTTACATAGACATTGCTATATGCATTACCCTTTTTGAATCCTTGTTGCTACAAATACTTGTCCAATATTGAATACCAAGTTCTAGGGGATTACTTGAGTCCATACAGAGTTTTCTTCAATATGAAAACACAATCTTCCCTTTCTGACAATAGGAACCCTTTTGAGTATTCAATGTAGACTTATTCTTCTAATTCACCATTTAGAAATGTTGATTCTCTATACATATGATATAGTTTGATTCTCTTGGAACATGCATAGGACAAGATCATTCTAATTGCTTCCATTCTGAAAATAGTGGAATAAGTTTCTTCAAAATCTACTCCTTCAACTTGAGCATATTCTTTGCATACTAACCTTGCCTTGTTTCTGGTTACCTGTCCATCTTCATTTAGTTTGTTTTTGAAAACCCATTTTGTACCAATCACATTTTTGTCTTTAGGTATTGGAACTAGTTCCCATGTCTCATTCTTCTCTATCTGATTCAATTCTTCTTCCATGGCCTTGATCTAATGTTCATCATTACTGGCTTCCTCAAATATGTTGGGTTCAATTGTGGATAGTAGTGCAAGGTGTCTTTTTTTGGGTGTACGTAGCCGTTTACTTCCTCTAGTTTCTAATACTGCATTTCTATCTCCAATGATTTGTTCTGGTGGATGATTCTTCTGAACCTGATGGTTAGGTGTCTTGGAAGGTATCTAAAAGTATTTCTAATCATTTTATTCTTGTTTTGCTTCTGGATACTATTCTTCTTCTTCTTCTTCTTCTTCTTGTTTTTGTTGTTCTTCTTCTTCTACCTCTTCTTATTTTGGTTCTTCTTCTATTGCTTTATCTTTAGAATTTTTTCTTTCTTCTTTTCTCTTCGACACATTTGTTTCATCAATATTTACATTTATTCTTTCCACTATATTTTCGAGTCTTAGATTGTAACATTTGTATGCCTTTCTTTTTCTTGAGTATCCAACCAATATTCCTTTATCAAATCGAGAATAAAAGTTTCCAACTTTGTCATCTTCTCATTTTATGTAGAATTTACTTCCAAATACTCTTAAATGCTTTACGTTTGTTGGTCTTCCCTTCTATAACTCATATGTAGTTTTGTTACTATTACTTCTGAGAATTCCTCTGTTCAAGTTATGAACGATTGTGTGCACTACCTATACCCAAAATACATTTCTCAACTTGGAATCTTTCAACATGGTCCTAGACATATCTGTTATAGTTCTATTCTTCCTTTCAATGACTCCATTTTGATGAGATGTCCTAGCTGTTGAGAACTGACTTTTTATTCCATGCTCTTCATAGAAATCCATTAATTATTTTGATGTGAATTCACCTCCATTGTCTAATCTTAAGCACTTAATTCTCAAATCCATTTCATTTTCAATCATCTCCTTGAATATTCCGAAATGTTCAAATGCCTCTGATTTCTTCTTGAGGAAACAAACTACAGTCATTCTTGTATAATCATCAATAAGTAGCATGAAGTACTATTCACCATTCAATCCTTTTTTTCTCATTGGTCCACATAGATCAGTGTGCACAATTTCCAATAGTTTCGTTGTAGAGTATTCCTTCAATATGAATCCAATTCTTGTTTTGTTTCCATGCAGGTAGTTCTTGTACATCGTACTATTCATCTTTGAAATTCTAGGCATTTCTCTTACTACTTCCTTTCTGCTAATTTTGACAAGATTGTCAAAGTTCATGTGGCCCATTCTTCTATGCCAAATCCAACTTTCATTTTCCTTTCCAATCTCATTTAAGATTTATATGTTGTTTTGAGTCCTTAATGTTTTAGCCACCATGTTTCCAGATCCTTCTCTTCTTATCTCACATTTCTTTAGTTAAATAGAAGTGTATGTCCTTGGTCGCACATTTGACTTGTACTTAGTAGATTATGCTTCATATTTTCGACTAGTAGGACATTTTCTTCCATGGAATCTTTGCTTCCAAGCTTGACTGTGCCTTTTCCTATAATTTTGGTTGACTTATCAATGCCAAACAAAATTGATCCATCTCTTTCTTTCTTCAAAGTTACAAACCTGTGCTTGTCACCTGTCATATTCTTTGAACAATCATTGTCAACGTGCCAATCACTTCTTCTGCTTTGGGATTGTAGAGCAATAAAACATTCTTCAACATTTAGTTTTTCCTGCTTCCTTATCCAAATTCTTGATGGTTCTTTTTCATGACTGTTAAAATCCTACTTTGGTTCCTTTGGAGGAACTGTCAATCTGCAATCTTTGGCCATGTGTCCAAAATTGTTGCATTTATAACATTCTACTTCATCATTTAATGAGCCAAAACTGTTATAGTTTTTGTTATATGCTTCATAAGGATTTCTAAGATGATTAATTCTAGAGTGGCCTTCATAGTTTCCTCTATTCTTAGCATAAGACTTTCATTTTATAGCTTTGTTCCCAAAATTTTTACAATAATAACATAAACCAAGAAAAATAGTTTGGTGCCTGGGAGATTTTCTAAATGGTTCTATTCTTCTGTAGTTTTCTTCTTGATTTCTTTCCATGGCTGGTCATTAATTCTGACTTCCGAATATTCTAGGTGTTGTCATCATTCTCTAATCTTCTTCTTAAGTTCTCTCAATTTCTCATTTGAAATCCTGTATTCTTCCTTTTTTGTGGAACCTCTGATGACTTCTGCATAAATCTTTCGTTCTTCTTCCTTTTCTATTTTCGTAGAGCTCAAACCCTTCTCATTGTACATTTGTTTGCATCCCAGTCAAGACTTTTCATGGTATGGCCTTTGAAAACTAATGGTTTCATCCAATATTTTGGTGTTGTTCTACTGCATGTCTCTTTTCTAAAGTTCTTTCCTTAGTGAAACTATTTATGTTTCTAAGCTCTCCTTATCTTTCTCTTTTTCTTATAGTTGGATTTTGAGTATTTCTTCAATCCTTCTGGATTTTTCCACTTGGAATTTTAGGTTCATAATCATTTGTTGATCTTCTTCAATGTTGGGACTTTGAGAACCCTCTTTTAGCTTGAGTAATTCTCCCTTGAGTGATTTGTTTTTCTTCCTTTCTCTCTTTCGCTCATCTAAGACACTAATTAGTTCAACTTTGAGATCCACTTCACCTTCTTATTCATAATACTCCTCATCATTTTAAAAATACATAAAGAGTACATTTTCTTTTCTAAGTCACTGTTGCTATCATGATCCTCATCTAATGAGGAATTGTCCTCTTTTGAGTAGAGAATTTTCTTGAAGAATTTCTTTTTGTTTCTTCTCTTGTTTCCCTTTTTATATTTCTTTTCTTTCTTGGGAGATTCTTCTTCATCACTATCTATTTTTTTATCATAAGTAAATTTAGAAGAACAATGAATAATTTTACCACAATTAAAGCATATTAAGGGAAGCATACCTTTGTACTTTCCAATTCCTCTCTTTAACTTCCTTACGAAGTTGGCCATTTATTCATCTTCATCTGAATCATCACTGCAACTGCAGTTTGACTTTGGATTTTTCTTATTCTTCTTTGTCTTCTTGGATGCCTTGAAATATACTTCCTTCATGGGTGGGTTATCCTACTCCGTTCTCATTTCATAAGTTGTAAGTATCCCATGTAAATTGTACATTCTCAACGTGAAAAGATATGCTCTTTCTTCTATGGCTGAAATTTTAGGATCAAATCTCATTGGAAGGGACCTCAATACCTTTTGAACAATGACTAGTTTTTTAGTTTCTTCTCCCAAGCCTTTAATAACATTTATTGTTTCATCAACTCGTAGAAAACAAGTTGCAATATCTTCATCTTCCTTCATTTTCAACTGTTCAAATTGGCCTCTATAAGTTTGAAGCTTGGCAAATTTGACTTTGGCATCTCCTTCGTAAATGTTTTGAAGTTTGTCCCAAATATCCTTTGTAGAGTCACAATGCATAACCTTGATAGGTACTAACTCAGTCAACCCATTCATAATCACATTTTTATCCCTTGAGTTGTTTTCATCAAGTTTCTTTCCATCCTTATCTATTAGGGTAGTGGCAGGAGATTTGTATCCATTTACTACTACTTTACATACATCAAATCCCTGTTCTTGTACATAAGTTTTTATAAATTCTCCAACACCAACCAGTAGGAGGCTCCAACCCCCTATTTATAGGATCCAATTTGAAGGAAGCTGCAACTCCCTAAATTCTCCAGGTCCAACTGAAAGGAGGCTAAGACCCCCTGATTTACAGGATCCAACCTGAAGGAAGCTCCAAATCCCTTTATTCTTTGGATCCAAATGAAAGGAGTCTACGACCCCCTTTCCTTTCCCCTTCCTTCCACCCCAAAATATAAATGTAGACTCAACTTGTCACTACCACTATCACTGACCATGTCACTGTCACTATTGCTATCACTAATACTATCATTGTCACTGTCACTGTCACTGATACTGATACATCATCGTCATCAACCAGATCCAATCACATAGATCATACATAAAAATATATGTACCATATCCTCCATAAACAATGCACCAAAATATGTGCCTCAAACATATTCCATAACATTCAAAACCATATACCAATTATATACCTCAAACATGTGCCAACATCACAAAGATGTGCTTATAACAATGAACCATAACATCCATAAACTATATACCAAGGGTATATATCAAGAATGTATCAACTTCACAAAGACGTTCATCTCAAACATATGCATCCAGGTACCAAAAATACCTCCAAGACATGCCTTAAGCATGTGCCAAAACATCCATGATGCAAGCCTCAAAAAACACATAAAAACATACCTTTACTCATGAAGAAAACATGGTGCATATCATCATGTACTTGATACATATCATCTTCAGTAAATAAAATATAACATCTTTCTTCAATTTCCTTCAACCTCGTTGGAAAAATCTAGTCATCACGTAGTGCCTTATGGGATGAGTGTCGTACAACCCCCAGGGGTGCCTTGAGGGATACCCTTAGCTTGACCCACGAGGGTCAACTATTTCAGGGTTTTCATTAACCCTTCACTCTCTGCAACTTAAAGACTTTCACACTCCTTGCTTCCTCATATTCACTACGAAAATATCACTTGAGAGATAAATATTCAATGAACTTTCTTGTATTCAAATGAGAGGCTTCTTGAGGTGTATTTATTCTTTTCAAACCAACTCCATTACTTTTCTTTAAGGATCACTTGTAAATTTTAGTTGTAACAAAATTCCTCCTTTAATTAATTTTGGGCCGACTTGTAACTTCTTTTTGCAACAGTTTGGGGGATTCTTAACCATTACTTCGGGGCTTCAACTTCAAGAGGGCATAAATTCTCAACCATGAGAAACCACATGGTGTAACACCTACCATTGGAAACAACATGACGAGGAATATCCATCTATGATGTTTTTTCATGCATGTTCCATGTTCTTCATCCTCTTTTTCCTCAGTCAACTTTGCACTTCATGACCACACTTCTGGCCTTCTTGTAGAGTTCTTCAAAGCATATTCCTATGAGGGACATTATTAATGCTACGCCATAAGGGGACCACTTTGGAGAATTATTCAATTATACCCATTACCTCTAGAGGCTTCTAGACTTCTTCTAAATTTGACATCAATGAAAACCAATTTTCCAACAATATGATGATCCCAAGAAATTGGAGGAAACAATAAGGAGAGCCAAGTGCCCCAATTATCAACATAGAGGAATACCAACTTTCCAAAAGGCTTGGGAATAAAAGAAGAAATGTAATATGGAGTATATGAAGAAGCCAACCATTCTTCAAAAATATTTTTCAAGGGAAGCCAACCCAAAATGAGCCTAGAATATCATAAACATTGGGAAAAGTCAAAGGAAACAACCTATTAAATGTTGGGGTTGTGATATAGCTCATATGTACATATATTTCCTTCATATATTTGAAAGAGTGAACACAGTTCACAATGTAAAACAATACGATATACTTGAGGACATGTGAATAAGCATGCCATAGATCTATGCGGCCTTGGGCACCAATAAAGTTGAATTTCAGTCTCATATGATTAAAGTGGAAGGTAATATAATTGATGAACCTATATCTATTTCAATTGATTCGGGAACTAGTCATAGTTACATAGATCCTAATATTAATGAAAGAGTTCATTTGCAAAGAATAAATCATTGGAAATCTTGGTTGGTTAATTAGCTACAGGAGATAAAAGAAGAATCAATGAGTTGGTTAAGGATTCTCCAATGGACATGAATGGACTGAGCACATAATAAGATTTGAATATCATACCTTTAGGTTCATATGATTTCCTAATTGGTATGGATTGGTTGGATAAACATCATGTTTTCCTAGATTTGTATAACAAGGCATTTACTTGCTTGGACGAAGAAGGGATCTTGAGAATAGTTCAAGGTATTCCAAGGGCAATAACTATTAGAGAAATACCAACCTTCCAGCTGAAAAGAAGCTTTAGAAAAGGATGTCAAATTTATGAATCCAATATAGAGGAGGAAACTAAATATAAAGTGCCAAGTATTGAAGATAATATAGTCTTAAAATATTATGAGGATGTGTTTAGAGAGATACCAGGGCTGCCACCAAAGAGGCATATAGATTTCTCCATTATTTTTATGCTTGGAGTTTCCCTAGTGTCCAAGACTCCTTATAGGATGAGTACACTAGAGATGAAGGAATTGAAAATGGAGCTATAAGATATTTTGAACAGGGGTACATAAACTCAAGTGTGTCACCTTGGGGTGCCTAGTGTTATTTGTCAAGAATAAGGATGGAACATTGAGACTGTACATTGATTTCAGGTAGTTGAACAAGGTGACTATGAAGAACAAGTATATTTTGCCAATGATATATGATCTTTTTGATCAGTTGAAAGATGCAAAGATATTATCCACTATTGACCTGAAGTAATACTATCATTAGGTGAGGATTAATGAAGAATAAATCAACAATATATCTTTTATAACAATGTATGGCCATTATGAGTTTACAATGGTGCCATTTGGGTTGTCAAATGCACTAGCTATTTGCATGTGTTTTATGAATGGAATTTTCAGAAATTAATTTGATAAGTTTGTCATTGCCTTCTTGGATGACATAATTATCTACTCTAAGTTTGAAAAAGAGCATGCACATCACTTGAGCATGGTGCTACAAGTATTAAGGGAGCATTGGTTGTATGCCAAGCTGAGCAAGTGCTCATTTTATTAGAGGCATACACATTATTTGGGACATATTATTTCAGAGGAAGGGATAGCAGTGGACCCAAAAAAGATAAAATCCATTGAAGGATGTCCAACACGAAAGAATGTCTCAGAGGTGAGGTAATTCATCGGATCAGTATGTTACTATAGAATATTTGTTGAAGGATTTTCAAAAATTGCGCATCCAATCACTTCTTTTCAAAAGAAGAGTGCGAAGTTCGAGTGGATATCTGAATATGAAGAAAGATTTCAATACTTGAATAATTTATTGACAAGTGCACTAATAATGAAGATTGTTGATCCAAATTAATATTTCATTGTGCACACATATGCATGTAAGGAAGGGCTTGGAGGATTCCTTACCCAAAATGGGCATGTGATTTGCTATGAATCAAGGAAGTTGAAAGAGAATGAGAGACATTATGCCACTCATGATTTAGAATTGATTCCATAGTTCATGCCTTAAATATGTGGAGGAATTACCTTATGAGAAATATATTTGAGTTGAGGATAGACCATAGTGTTCTGAAATATTTCTTTGGACAACCAACTTTGAATGCCAGACAAATAAGATGGTTAGAATTCCTTAGTGAATATGACTTTGATATAAAGCATATCAAAGGAAAAGAGAACAAGGTGGTTAATGCACTCAGTAGTAGGGTGAAGGAGATGCATGTTACAACCATTAGCATGTACAAATATGATTTAAAAGATAGAATTTTGGAAGCTACAAAATTAGATCAACACTATATGAAAACAATAGAAAAATTACAACAAGGTAATTTTCAACATAAATTTAGATATTATGAGCCGAGAGAGGATGGAATGCTCATGTACAGGGGCAGAGTATATGTGCCTAAATATCGGGAGATGAAAAATATGGTGTTGAGAGAGATCCACAATGTGCCTTATGCTAAGCACCCAGGTTATTAAAAAACCATTGCAACTGTAAATAGCCATGTATGAAGAAAGAGGTGGTTGAGTATATTTCCATATGTCTAGAATATCAAAATGTCAAGGATGAATATAGACATCCGACTATTTTTCTACAACCATTTCCCATTCTAGAATGGAAATGGGAAGTTGTGACAATTGATTTTATCACCAAGTTTCCCAGAACAACGAAGCAACATGATTCCATCAGGGTGGTGGTGGACAAGCTAACCAAAGCTACTCATTTTATTCCAGTGAAGTTAAATCACAAGGTAGCAAACATTGCAGAGATTTATATGAGAGAGATTTCTTGGCTACATGGTGTGCCTAAGGAAATTGTATTTGATAGAGATCCCAAGTTCATATCAAACTTTTGGAAAGGATTATTTAAATGATTTGGGACAAATCTAAATTTTGGTGCAACATATCACCTAGAATCAGATGGGAAATAGAGATAGGTCAATCATGTGATTGAAGATATGATGAGAATGTATGTGATGGACAAATCATCAAAATGGGAAGATTATTTACATTTAGTTGAGTTTGCTTATAATAATGGGTATCAAAATTATCTAAAGATGAGCCCATTTGAAGTGTTATATGGTAGAAATTGCAACATGCTAGTGAGATGGGGAAAACCAACAAATAGACCAGTGTTTGGGCCAAAATTTCTCAAGGAAATGGAAGAAAAGATGGTGAAAATAACACAGTATTTAAAGGTTGCACAAGAAAGGAAGAAAATATATACATACGAAGGCAGAACACACATAGAATTTAAAGTTGGCGAGCATTTCTTCTTGAAAGTGAAAGATAATAAGAGTTCACTTAAATTGGGGAGATTTCCAAAACTGGCAGCAAGATATTGTGGACCATTTGAGATCTTATAAAGGATTAGTCATGTTTCCTACATGCTTGCACTTCCGACATCCATGTGCATTCATAATTTGTTTCATATTTCTTTTCTCAAAAAGTATGTGCCTAATGCTAATCATGTAATTGTTTGGAATGTGATTCAGGTGGAGAAAGAAGGCGACTTCTGAGTTCATTCAGTGTGCATATTGGATTATAAATTCAAGTTGCCTCAGAATCGAGAAATAGGGATAGTAAAGGTCCAGTGGACCTGTAACAGTATTGAAGATACATTGTGGGAGCATGAGGATGCCATGTGATAGGAGTACCCACATCTTTTTGGATATTTTTGAAGAATTTTTTCTTGTACATGTGTATATAACACATTAAGGACAATGCATAAATAAGGGGGAGGGGAATGCAATACCCCTAGGATGAACCCCAATTTTAAGTGTACATATGATTTATAGGCTGGTGAGTTGGGATGTTTTGGGCCATAGTGCCTTTGTATATATGTTTTGAGGTGAGAGTGCCTGTGTGATTTAGATCAGGGAGTCTATGAGCTGAAAGGACATCGAGCATATCTATTGTAATATGTAATCACACTTGATAATGTTCATAAAACACATAATTTTTATATACCAAATTAGACGAAAGAGTATGGGGGGCTAGGACTCCATGAGAAGGAAAGGGGGATAAAGGCTTGAGAAAATGGGCTAAGTCAAGAAATAAAATAATATTATTCCTAAAGTAAAAATTCACGTGATATGATTTTTGTCCAAAGTTCGTAAAGGTTAGGAACGAGTTACCAAGTGGGGTCAAATCTAGTTCATAAGGTGACAAGTGTCAAGTTATGAACCTTCAAATATATTTTTTGGAATGTAATTCCATCATTCTTTCCATCATTCATGCACTTATTCCATCCATCATTTGTAATTTTGTTGAGAGAGCACTAATTTTTAATGTTACCATGTAAATCCTTGGGGGTTTTGGGTTGAAGAAGTAGTTTGTTAGGCCTATGTATCTTTCTCTCTCGATGAAATAAATTGTTGGGGACAATTTCCTTGTGTGTTGGGTTGGTGAGTGTTGAAATCTTTGAGAAACATTGTGTTCCAGGTGCCATGATAGAGCTCTGAGACTTCTTGACCGACCTGTTGATGAAACGCTAAATGGGGAGTGGGATAGTCAAACGAATGTTGAGAAAAGAAGGGGTACACTTCCTAGGGTGGGAAGGGCTATGGGGAATGGGAGGCTATGAGTTGGGCACTGTTGTTGGAGTTGGAACCTAATCTTGTGCTTTATTTTGTTGTTGGTTAGACCTTATTTTTGTGTAGGTAACCTTTTCCTTGGTGGAGTCATAGCCCTAGCTTGGGGGTGAACTGTTTTTGAGAGTTTATGAACAAGAGATTCTACAGCTGGGAGGAACATCTAAGGTCTATAGCCAAACACTGTTTTAATTAAAATACAAGTGTTATTTTATGTGTATTTACATGCTATTTTTTGTGTGTAACATGTTTAATTATGTTTATTGTAATTATTCCTAATAATGCACATACTGTATGTTGTTAACTTGCATGTGTGTTCATATGTAGAGCATATTCATTAATTAAATGGTATCATAGGGAAAACGTTTGTGTGGCATGGCCCAGTTTGGGTGGATGGGGACGTTACAATAAGAAATATGAATTTCTTTCAATTTTTCCATAAAATCACTCAAATAGGTTCGATGCCTTTCTATAATGACAACAAAATTTTCTCTCAATGTGCACTTCCAAACTAACGAATTCAAAATATTTTCAAAAAATAAATTGTTGGTTTCCCTGTTGATTTCATGGAATGGATATATGTTGGGATAATCTAGAAATAATTCTCGTAGGATTATATAGAATTTGATCCATTATTGTCATGAATGCATTGTCCCAACTATGTGGCAATCACATAACATAAAAGGTATCTTCCTCAATGACTACAACTTCTCCATTACTAATAATTTATCCAACTTTACCAAATCAAAGATATGATGAGAAACCTTCCTATACATCATAATACAAGATTCTCAATTAGGCATTTTTGTTGAGCATGATAGCCTGCAAAATATATCATTTTCATTGGAAGCAATGACTAAAAAAAGGGTTGCACTCGACACCATGCAAAATACAGGGGAGTGGGAGAATGATGTTGAAAGGGTGTTGAAGGAATGAGTGATGAAAGGGAAAAGTAAAAATTATTTATGAATACCACCATAAATGCATAAAATTTTCACAGTTAAAAATGATTTGTAAGGATATACCTTCATTAAAGAAATATCTTTGACATAATTATAATCTTTGCAGTTTGAACACTATATTGGTGGACGATTTTGACTCCGATACTCAATTTTCTATCTTGCTTCTTATTATTTTCAAATTTCTTACCCTATGTCATTTGTTGTAGATAACTCCTACTTCTTGTATGGTTGTGATGTGTGTCATTGTACAAGGAAAGTTCATCCCATATCTTAGAGGTAATTGGTGCAATCCCATTGCCAGTCAAAGGTCATCATGACAATTGATTAGGTAGTCAAATAGTTAGGCTAATCAATATAACAATGGTCTCTATTAGGTTGATTGGTGCATAGGTTGAGGTAGAAAAGATAGAGATTTGGGCATGCTTAAGGTGATCAAATTTGACTATGTATTCCTTATTTTATGGGAGTTATTTGTGCTTTGGGTATATATATGGATTTCGAACTAGCATACAATGTCAAATAGAAAACATCATGGAGGGTATTCAAATTCATCAAGACTGTTTATATAAGCATATTGTCTTTCTTTGGAAAATTCTTTCCACATTCACCCACTGTCAATTGTAGATCCTTCACTAGAGAAAATTACTCTTCAAAAATATCAAAGGAGAGAGGATTAAAAGAGATCAACTCTTTCTCACCTGCATAACCTAAATTTTTTCAATCTTTTCGAGTCTTCAACTTCTTCCAAACTTGATTTGGAAAATAAATCTTTCTTGAATGAAAGTGAATCTCCCTAGATATTTAGGTTTTCATGACTCATATAGCCTCATCCTTCTTCTCGTTAATAATGAACTTGTCATATTCATCCTTATGGTAGCAAAATACACTTTCTATAAATTGACAAAGTGCTTTACTCTTTAATAGTGTTTTCAAATATTGCATCGACATGTTATAGTTATGGACATTCAAAACCATGGGTTCTTTCTTAGAACTCATAATCACTTTGTAAAACCTAATCCAAACTACACGTTGAAACCTAAGTCAATATACTAGATATATCTAACTCAATGGGGTTATGTATACAAAAAACCACCCCCATATTGAGTTATAGACAATGCACTAGGTCTAAAACCAACAACTTTGAATCATGTTGGAGAATCAAGGAATTGAAAAAGTGAAGAACAATGAAATMCAAGGAGAGGTGGTGTCAATAAACTTCACATAGTACTAAAACACAAGTGAGCATAGMTCGACATATGTAATGAAYAGTCAACACATTATATTTTTCATTGATAGAATAATCCATAGGATCATATACATATATATAGACACACACACACAYASAYA
>ML776801.1:43457-60673 GCA_009831015.1 Picea engelmannii
CTCTCTCTCTCTCTCTACCCCTATCTCTCTATCTCCCTCTTTCTCAGAGTGTTAAAATAATTGATGTGATCGTTTTAACCGTAGAATATATCTCTATTTTCACCCATCCATAGGCATGAAGCCACCCCCGAGAACCTTAACATTTGACATAATTATTCCAGAAATCCATACTAGAACCAACAAATAAACCCTAGCTACTAACTGTAGCAACAAATCAAGACAAGTAGAGTGCTCCTTCTCCAAGGGTAGCACAGAAGAGAGAGATAGTCTCCATAACCACCAAACAAGTACCATACACAACTGCAGCAGTTGTAGCTGCACTAATCTCTCAAACTTGCGCCATACTTAGTAAGAATATTACCAAGAGTATCACCAAGAATATCACCAAGAATATCACCAAGAGTTTCACCAAGCACCACCAAGAACCACCCTAGAAGTTGCACCTTCCTTGTATGCCATTATAGCTCCAAACTTGTGCTATATTGGCTAAGAGAGTGAGTGTGGTGAGTGAATAAATGAGCCAAGCCATCCTCTATTTATATTAATCTGTCCATTGACTTTTTTGGCTGGGTCGACTTGACTTTCTAGTAATTATATTCTAATATTATTTTATTTTATAGGCTGACTTGTCTTCTAGGGTTTTTCACACATTTGTTTAGGGTTTCTCTTACTTACAGAATATTATGATATAGTCAAAGGTTACATTTGGAGGTTAATACCTCCCGCAACTACCGTAACATCAACACTCCCTCCTAGCTAGGGAGGTATTAATGGTAATGGTATTGAGCACACACAGACTATTTTGTCGGTAGAATCATCATAGCCACACGGGCTATCTCATGATCACAAAAATATAACCACGAGCAACATCATCACTATCCATGTATATGGAAATTATCTCCGACACTAGTGGTAGTCTCCATAGAAATCAAATAGTAGCACACAACAACTACAATGCCATCCAATAGAACAAAAATGTGTCTATCCATAGTAGTACATAACTACTGTCCAGTGGTACAAAACCACTCCTTGTAGCACACAACTACTAACCAATGACACATATTCACTAACAATGGAGAACATCCACCACAATAGTATACAAATACTGTCCAGAGACATACAGTCTCCACAACAATCAAATCATATCATCTGATATCATCTTGCATCAACAATGCCATCAACTGCATCACCTCTAAGTTGTACTAGAATGATGAGAATGCATCATATCTAAGATGTACTAGTGTGATATGGAGTATCATATACATCATCTCTAAGTCGTACTAGCATGACATATCTAGCATGATGCCATTGCATCATATCTAAGTTGTATGCCACATCTAAGTTTTACTCGGATGATGTAGATCAATGCCTCACAATGTCATCTTGAAGTTGTATGATCATCTCTAAGTTGTACTAGCATGACATATCTAGCATGATTCCAATGCATCATATCTAAGTTGTATGCCACCTCTAATATGTACTAGAATGATCATATCTAGAATGACATGAACACTCTGCATCATCTCTAAGTTGTATGGCCATATCTAAGCTGCATTAGCATGACATATCTAGCATGATGCCAATGCATCATATCTAAGTTGTATGCCACCTCTAAGTTGTACTAGCATGGCCATATCTAGCATGATGCGGCTCACCAACATTGACTCTAAGATGTACTAGCATGAACATAACTAGCATGATATCAATACATCATATCTAAGTTGTATGTCCACCTCTAAGTTGTGCTAGAACGATGCTGCTCATGCCACTGTATCATTCACAACTCCAACCATCTGTATCATGTCGAAGTTGTACTAGCATGATCATAACTAGCATGATGCAAGCATCATCTCTAAGGTGTATGACCATCTCTAAGTTGTACTAGCATGATGCAGATCCACAACTCACTGATAGTCCATGATGCCATATATCATAGCTCCCTCCCAACCGAGGAATTCATCTCCTCCCTTTCAGCCAAGGGATAAATATCCATGAGCCCCAACTTGTCCCTCAAGTATGCAAATTTTATCTTGGACAAAGGCTTAGTCAAAATATTTGTTGTCTTCTCATCAGTGGAGATATACTAGAGAACCACTTCTCCCCTCTGGACTATATCACGGAGAAAATAGTACTTTATCTCAATGTGATTCGACCTGTCATGGAATATCAGGTTCTTTCAGATCTTTACACAGCTCTGGTTATCAAAATATATCATGGTCGAATCTAGCACTTGATCAAACAGTCCAAAAACTAGCTTATGGAGCCACACTGCTTTTGTACAAGCATCACAAGCTACAATATATACTTTGCTTCTGCAGTGTTGAGTGTAAAAAAATTATGTTTCCTGCTAGCCCATGATATCATAACAAATTCCAAACTGAAAGACAAACCAGAAGTACTTTGAATGTCATCTGCACTCCATTCCAAATCTAAATTAGTAAATCCATGCAACGGTACTTCACTATTTGAGGCATATCTCAAACCATAAGTTATCTTCCCATGAAGATATCTCAAGATATGCTTTGCAACTATCCAATTCTCATGTATGGGTTCCACCTAAAACTGGCTCAACATGTTCACAACAAAGAAAATGTCCGGCCTGGTATTTACCAAATACATCAATGAGCCAATCAACTGCCAGTACAGGGACGAGTCTACTGGATTAGAATCAGAGTCTCTCAACTTCCTTGGATCTATTACCATGGGAGTTGCCATGGATTTGTAATCCATCATCCCAAACTTCTAAAGGATATTGACAACATACTTCCCTTGTCCAAGGAAGACTTCACCATGCTTCTGCCATACTTCTAGTCCCAAGTAGTAGTGCATGAGACCAAGATCCTTCATATCAAATTCTGAGGCTATATCCTTCTTACACTGAATAATGAGAGGCTATGCACTTGTTAGGAACAAATAATCAACACATAACAGTAGGATCACAAGTGCATCATTCACAACCTTGTAATATAGGTTTGGATTGGCATGACTCTTGGAAAATCCAAGTCTCGTCAAATAGTTATCAATACGTGCATACCAAGCTATTGGATCTTGCTTGAGTCCATACAAGTCCTTCTTCAATCTACATACATGGATTTCTCTTGGGTGTACCTCAAAAAATTGAGGTTTCTCTATATATACCTCTTCCTCAATTACTCCATAGAGAAAGGCGGTCTTTACATCCATATGATGTAAAATCCAACCCATGGATGTTGCTAGAGACATGATGGCTCTGATAGATGTATATCTGGAAACCATAGAAAACTTTTCATCATAATATTATCCCTCCTTTTGGGAGAAACCTCTAGCCACAAATCTTGCCTTGTATTTATCTATAATCCCATATACTACATGCTTTATCTTGTAAACTCATTTAGGCACAATTTTCATACATCGTTTTTCATGATTGATATTCTTCCATCACAACTTCCTTCTATTCTTTCTGCTTGACTACTTCTTCAAAGGTGTAGGGTTATGTAGCTGGAATATGATTTTGACTTCTTGCTTTCTATGAAAGTTCTATCTGGAGCATCATACTTCTCTACATCATCTCATGAGATCAAGATGGTCTTCTCTTCCTAGTCTTATCTTGGTGTGGATATTCATATATATGTGGTTCTTCCATATCTGATACAACATTCTTACCTCCCTCTTCAACTACAATCCTAGGAGCTGCATGATATTTATCATGAACCTCATCATGGTCCTGAATGCTTCAGCCCATAGATGCATTGGTAATTCTTAATCATGGGTCGTGGCTTTTACTACTTCCATAATTAAACAATTCTTTCTTTCTTCCACACCATTCTTGTTGATGATTGTAGGAAGTGATGATCTCCCTCCTAACCTCATCCTCTCTACAAAATGTCTTGAGATCATATGAGGTTTAATTTCCTCCATTATCGGATCTCAAGATCTTTAACTTGTTTTCAGTTAAGATTTCCACAAGTGCTTGAATTCCTCGAACTTACTAAATATTTTTCCCTTTTGCTTCCAAGAAACAATTGCAAGTTTTATGTGAGAAATCATCAATAACTGAAACATAATGTAAGTGCCCATTTAGTGAGAAGGTTGACATGCATCTGAGTGAAGGATGTCCAAGAATCCTTTTTCTTTACATGTTTCCTTTATAATTGATACTTGGTGAGACCATCTACTTCACCACTGATGAAGTCATCTGCTCCATGCTTGCAATTGTCATTGTAGCTCCCTCCTAGATCTATCACTTGTGACCTTCTTGGAACAAGAATAATAACAAAGGAAAATAGCAGACAACATTCTTCAACACTGTTCCATTGTTGTGATCAATCATTATTCCATAGTAACTTATTTGGAACAAACAAATACATCTCCATGGTAGCCTCCATGAAATCTTGTAAGATAACCTACCCAAGACAAGAACAATAAAAGTGTTTCTAGTATAATAACATTTCATAAGAACATATCTATGGTAACAAGAATGGATAACAATTTCATGATGATCAACATAGTATGATCAAGGTGAACTGTTCGGTAGCAAAATAAGAAATATCTCTTTAGAGGAGATGTTAGTTCATCTTGCAAACAAGTACAATAAAAATCAATAGTATTCGCATGCCATCAAGTATTCATTACATCTAGTAGTAATAGAACCTTTCAAAGATTGCTTTCACAATTTTTAATGTAGCAACTATCAACCTTGATATGTGCAAATTGGAAACTTATCAATTTAATCAAACCTGGAACCTGAAGCCTCAACCGTTGTGGGACGTATGGGTTGACCTGAGTTCTACCTTAGTTCTCCAAAAAAACCCTTATCACCATCAGCCCTTCTAGTAAATCAGAAGGATACACCACACACTGAGTGCACAACGTAGTCTCACCCAAGATGGTTTATGGGTGACTGCAGGACACAAGTTTCTGCAGTCATGGAAGGGATTGAGTTTGTTCTTCTTACTCTTATTTCTACTTAACCATGTATTCTATTATAATATTCATCATATCCATTCATTCTGCATATTTATTTTAGTGTGTGTTGTAAGTAAATACATTCATTCATCTATCTAACCATTCAATCAAAACTGCAGAAAATAGTAAAACATTCAAACACATTTCACTTGGGGTTTTACCATGGTTAACGCCCACAAATATATTCTTCTTCTTTTCTTATTCATCAAAATGCACTGCGTGCATTACATCATAATAAAGAGTAGTGAGGCAGACCAAGATCGTACCAAGCTCCACAGCTTGTGACTTGACCATTATCTACATCTCCAAATTAACTCCATATGAGCTCGTTGGACGTATGGGATCACCCGAGCTATACCTTAGTTCTCCAACAAAACCCTTATCACCATCGGCCCTTCTGGTAAACTAGAAGGCCACTACAACACGCACATAGTGCACAATGAAGTCTCACCCGAGATGGTTTATGGGTGACTGCAGGACATATGTGTCTACAGTAATGGAAGGGATTGGGGTTGTTCTTCTTACTCTTATTTCTACTTAACCATGCATTCTATTATAATATTCATCAAATCCATTCATTCATCCATTCATAACATTCATTCTGCATATCTATTTTAGTGTGCACTGTAAGTAAATCCATTCATTCATTTATCTAACCATTCAATCACAATTACAGAAAATAGTAAAATATTCAAACACATCGCACTCAGGGTTTTATTGTGGTTCACCCCACTGGGCTTCGTCCACAAATATATTATGATTCTTTTCATATTCATCAAAAGATGATGTGCACATTACATCGTAATAGAGAGTACTGAGGTGGACCAGGACAGCACCAAGATCCATAGCTTACGACCTGACCCCCAACTACATCTCCAGATTAAATCCATCTGATATCCACAACTCTCAAAACAAAGTTCAACTCCAAAAGGATGCTCTCAAGTAGTCAAAAGGTCCCGCAAAGATCTCATAAAGCCTAGATGGGATACATAGATAGATCGATGCCTCATTCTACCTTATACTTCTTATATTTATATTACAAAAATGGGTTAAACCCTTACAATATGACTCCAAAACCATAACCCTAACATGGCTAGCTTTGTCCACATCTCGTCGGACTTTTGAAAATCCTATCTTGTGTGCTTCTTTTCCTCAAAATCTGGTGCAATCTCCTTCTTGGTTCAATCTGCCTCATTTGCTACGTTGTTCTCCCAAAAATGCCTACTCCAACAGGCCCCCAACACTAACATGTGGCTCGTTCTGAGCCACTCAATGCTAGTTCACCTTCTGAAACACTACCTCTAATTCATGAAAATTATTTTCTAATTATGTCGCTTTCTCCTTGCCCTGTGCGCTCTTTCCTACTAGTGTCTCCAAAACCTGTGTTTTCATGTGTTCTGTCAACACTTCTTTTCTTTCTGTATGCATCTGTGCCAAGATATTTTGTAGTTCCTCTATCATCCTTTCGACCTCTTACTGAAATGGCTCCAACTGATCCTTCCTTGCTTGTTTCTCCTCTTGCATCATCTTTACCTCTGCCTGCATAATTTTTAGCTCCTATGCGACCTTCAATCTTAAGTATATGTCCATGGTATTCTACCTCTTATTCAATTCCTAAACCACAATGTTCAACTTTTCCTATCTCTTCTCTAGCTACTGGATCTTCTCATCCTCTTCCAGGCAGGTCCAAATATGTGCAGTCCTATCATACAGTTCTTCCACTTCTTTAAACTCATGCGCTATACTCTCTACGTGTGCAATATCCTCCTGCTCTCTCTTCTCCTATAATTTTGGAGGTGTGTTGGGAGTTAATTTCTCTGTTAAGTCCGCTATCTCTTGTTTGTATTTTTCCATTGCATGCACAATCTTTTGTATCTTCTCTTATGTTGTAACCTCTTGTGCCTGTGTGTAGTCTGGGATGCTATTGTATACTTCTGCAATATTATTCTCTAAGTTAACTACACGTTTCTTCTCCTCCTCCTTCTCTAGTGTGATATGCTCACAAGTCACTTGCAAAATCTCATTCACCTCTTAGTCGAGCACTAGGTTGGTGGCATCTACCCTAGCTCTAGACTGAACCTCCTGCATTATGCTTTCTTGTAACCCATATAGTGGCTTCGTGGGTATGTTCGCCAGAACCAACTCCATATGTTCCATGTCCTTCACTGGTGTCTGCATTGTGTTTTCATATACTACCAACATCTCTTGTGTGACCTTGAACCTGTTCCTGCTCATGACTACTTTCTGTATTATCTCTCCTTATTCTTTTATGCTTGTGCCTCCTGTAATTTTTCTTTCTATTGTGCTGTTGGATGATGCGCTGAATTTAGCTGCAGTCTCTGTATGATGTCATGAAATTCTGCTATATTTTCCATAATCTCCTCTCATTGTGCCTTTGATGCAAGTAGTGCATTTTCCCCTCTATCCTAGACTTTATCTGCGACGAACTTTGCACCATCTTATGTAATAGTAAGTACTGGAGGTTTCTTGTGATACTCCATCTTCTTCCTTATCTATCCCTCCTGTGTTCTAGTCTTTTTCTTTGGTTGATCCAGGTGGATATTGGTGGCTACCTACCTATTCCAACTAGCTCCTATTGACAGTTTTAGTTCAACACGTTCTTATGTACTTCTTTGTAATTGTGGGTTATACACTTCTGGGGCTGTCTGAATCCCTACACATCTTCTAGGTGGGTATTGGTGGCCTCCCACCTAATCCAACTGGCTTATTTTGGAAGTTTTCATGTCAGCACATCTTTTTGTACTTCTAGGGTCATTTTAGGGCCCTAAATAATGTTTTTTTGTCTTGCCATAGTCAAACTGTTGACGGAGTCAAGGTTTGATAGAATCAATAGTTAGAAGGAATAATGTGTATTTCTTGAAAATACCTTTCTATCTGGCTATCAAGCGCCTAAAACGAAGGTCGTATGCAAAATTTACAACCCCAGGAAGTTGAGGTACCAACTTACCCACGGGGTCCCACATAAATTTTCACGTTTCATCTCCTAGGGTTAGGTTTTTGGATGCCTAGGATTTTGGCATTCATGAGTAATGTTAAAAATGACTCTGGAGCCTCAATGTACTCATTCTTCTCAGACGAATGTGCATAGAAGCCACATATCTTCTCAAAGATAGTTACCACCATTCAAGCAAGTTGTTTCAGTTTTGCAGTTTTACAATTTCAGTCTATTTTATTTATTCAATAGGATTTATTGTTCGTTGGATATATGTTGTTGTTCTCCATGTCTTTGCATTATTATATTTAGTCTGTTATTCATTTTTTTACGCTCATAAATCCTTATCAATGGTATCAGAGCAATCTTCTCTTCATTTATTTTTCTTCGTGCATGTCCCTGACAAGATATAGGTATAAGAAGTTGGGACTCGAACCAGTCGAGCCTTTTCCAGATCGGTCACTCCAAGCCCAACAAAAACCCATGGGGGATGAAAACAAATATGATGGAGTAGGAGATCCTTTTAAAATGTTTCTCGAGGAAGCCCTTGCATGAAAAAGGAATGAAATGATGGACAACTTTAGACAGATCCTTTAGCGTCCACCTAGGAGACACATCTTCATCAAGCGTCCATGAAACCCCATTTAAGGTACAAGTAAATTTTGATATTCCATTATTTGAAGGACTAATATATGCATATGTTGTAGATAAATGGTTGAATATGCTCGAAGGGTATTTTTTGGTCCATAATTTTTCCGATAGGGAAAAGATTACTTTTGCACTCCTCAAGGCCATCCCCCATGTTAAAGACTAGTGGGATACTTACTCTAAGAAAAGGGCCATAGAGGAATCTACGATATTTTCGATCGCCCCCATGTGGGATTCCTTCAGGGATTCCATTAAATAACAACACTATCCCATTGGAAGCTACAAGGACTAGTACACAAGATGGACCACCCTGCGTCAGGAAAGGAACCAGATTTCACCAATATTTTCCATACCCTACACACCAAATTGGGTATCAAAGACTCGGAATGACATCCAGTGCTCAAATACCTCAACTTTCCGCATAGATACATTCAAACATAAATGGATTTTCTGGACATTGCATCATTGGGTACGACTTATAGATATGTTGTCAATATTGAGCATAAATTTATGCATAAGAGGCGAGAGTTTGGATCTACAAACTCCTCACATACGAAGCAGGAAAAAGACAACCCTAACCCACAAAACAAGGGACAGAGGAAATATGGCCACTCTCATGACAACCAGTCCAATCCGCAACACAACAAGGGTAATGATAATTTGAAGGACATGAGAAAATGGTGTGAATACCATAAAAGCCCTTGGCACAACACCAAAGAATGCCACTATAAGAAGTCACTAGTGGTGGAGCTGAAAGATTCTGAGTCAGAGGAATATTTTGACTCTAAATCAAATCCAGAAGGAGGGAAGCGAATTATCGATGCCAAACCCAGTTCCATGGTCACTACCACTGAAGTCCAGCCAAGTGAATCATAAGAACTAGGGGAAGGGGAGTGCATCTTTCACTCACATATGTGGGTAAAGGGGGATCTTCTTCATTTCATTGTCGAAAACGATAGTCAGAAGAACCTGATCTCAGTAGAGGTCATCAAGTGGATGGACCTACCGAAGACACCTCACCCGAAACCCTACACCATCGGATAGCTTCGCCAAGGAAGAGATCTTTGCGTCAACCAACAGTGTCGTCTACCCTACAACATCAAGCCATTCAAAGATGAGGTATTGTGTGATATTTCTCCCCTTGAAGTTTGTGATGTTATTTTAGGAAAACCAAATTTGTGGAAGTTACATGTTATGTATGAGTCTAGACTCTGCAGCATTATTATTACTTTAGGTAGACAATTGTACAAGTTACCAGAGGTAGCGTCCTCTACCGCTATTTATTTAATCTTTGTTATGCAATGCAGTAAGTCATTTTACAGAAAAAGAATTCATCTTCTTTGTGATCTATGCTCATAGTAAGCATAACGTTGTCACCACATCCATGGCCTCTACACAAAGCCTCTCTTTGCAGCAGAGGAAAGTGGACGGGATTGTGGAAGTGTATAGAGACATATTCTCCTCACCCACCGAGGTACCGACACACTGCAAAGTCAAGAATCCAATTGATATAAGCCCCAGTGCACCTCTGCCTAATGGACCAGTCTATCATTGCTCGTTGATGGAAAATGATGAAATCAAGCATCATATCCAAGATCTGCTTCAAAAGGGGCACATCATACCCAACTCCTCCCCTTGCGGAAGCCCAATTGTACTAGTGTAGAAGAAACACAAGACATGGTGGCTCTACATTGATTACAGAGCATTAAACAAAATCATAGTCAGGAACTGATACCCAATTCCACGAATTGATGACCTTCTTGACCAATTGAAGGGGGGAAATTTCTTAAATAGGATTGACCTAAAGTATGGATACCACTAGGTTCCCATCAAACTAATTGAGGTATGGAAGGCAAATTTCAAATCTAAAGAAGGTCTCTTTGAATGGTTGGTCATGCCCTTTGTCTTAACTAATGCACCAGACACCTTCATGAGGTTGATAGATGAGGTATTGAGACCTGTCACCAACTCTATTGTGTTGGTATATTTGGATGACATCCTCATCTTCAACAGAACTTGGGAGGAGCACATGCAGCATATTCAACAGGTTTTTAGCACTCTGCAACAACACAAGCTATATGATAACTTGGAAAATTTCTCCTTTGGCATGAACATGGTCCAATACTTGGGCTACTTTGTTGATGAGCATGGGATACATGTGGATCCAACTAATATCCAAGTCATCCGGGACTGGCCAGCCCCAACCACACTAACCAAGCTTCAGATATTCCTAGGACTTGCCAAATTTTACCGATGGTTCATGTTAGGATTATCCCATATTGCATGGGCCCTTAGCCAAGTGACCAAGGGAGGTGGCAGGGAAAATTTCACATGGGATAAGGTACAACAACAATCATTTGATGATCTAAAGAATCTCTTTTGCTCAAATCCAATACTCTCCTTTCCCGATATGCAAAAATCGTTCGAGATTGAGAATGATGCATCCGACTATGCTGTAGGCGCAGTTCTCACTCAACACGGTCATCCAATAGCATACCATAGTGAGACACTCTTAGATACCATCCAGAAATACCCCACCTATGACAAGGAAATGTATTCCATTGTACAATATTATCGTCAATGAAAACATTACATGTTGGGAAAGGATACAATCATCCATAATGATCACAAGCCTTTGTAGTTCATACAGACACAATGGAAGTTGCAGAATGTCCTCCATCATTGGTCCACCTACATGCAACAGTTCCATCTCAGCATCAAGTATAAGATAAGGAGCACCAATTGTGTCATTGACTACCTCAACCGACCTCCCATGGAAACACTCACCATTGTGCTCCATTCTTGTGGGCATGAGGCATTTGAGTGGCCCCAAATTTATCAACAAGATCCATAATTCACCACCACCTATCATCTCTTGGGTATAGGCACGAATTTCATTGATTTTCACATTCAAGTCACACTGTTATGCCATCTGGTAAATCTTTGTGTTCCTGCAAGTGAGCATGCAAAGCTGATTTGGGAGGCTCACTACAGTCAAATGGCAGGACATTTTGGTGTGGAGAAAACTATGGTCATTCTACATAAACATTTTTATTGGCCAAAACTTCGAAAAGACGTCAACAAGTATATCAAATATTGCATTGCTTGTTCTATTTCCAACCCAAACATAAAGAAGAAAGGCTTATACACCCCTCTTCATACTCCTGAGAGGCCTTGGGAATTCATCTTGATGGATTACATGTCTAGCCTTCTGTCCACCAAGCAAGGAAATGATTGCATATTTTTGGTGGTTGATCAGTTTTCGAAGATGCCCATTCTCATATCCTGGAAGAAGAGCATCACAATGGCAGCTACTACCAATATCTTCTTCGAATGGGTGTGGGTCCATTTTGGGATACCATAGACCATCACCTCAGATCAGGACAGTCGGTTCCTCAACACATTTTGGTTGAGTCTTTGGTCACTGTTGGACACCAAGCTAACTAAATCCATTGCTTTACACCCCCAAAATGATGGCTAGACAAAGGTCATCAATAGAATGATTGTGCACATCCTGCACATGTCTAAATCTAAGCATACAAGTACATGGGATGAGAGTCTTCCTTATATTCAACATAGCTACAACAGAGCTCTCCATAGCTCCACTGACCATAGACCATTTCAGGTGGGGATGGGATCCCATTGATTTTACACTACCCCTTGCAACCACATAGGAAGAATCTTTCCATGTTCAGTCTGAGTCCGACAAAGCCACCATATTCATTGAGTGGATTCAACACATTCACTAATAGGTCCATGAGATTTTGCAGAAAGACAATGATAAGTACAAACAACTACATGATCAACACCGAGTACCACACCAATTTCAGGGGGGAGAAAAGGTATGGTTACATTTGCAGAAAGCATGCCTTATAGGTCCCCATCGGAAGCTCCTCCCACTTCTCTATGGGCCTTACAATATCACCAAGGCTGTGGGTAGCAATGCTTTTGATATCAACACTCCACCCTTCCTTGGTTTTCACCAAGTGTTCAATGTGGATCTCCTTCGGCCATATTTTTCACCATTATTAGACACCTCATAGATCCTAGAATAGTTGATGCCCAGAGAGATCAACCATGAATGCATGGAACATGCATCCATTGATCATATAGTGGACACACAGGTCAAGGGACTCGCCAGTAGAGGATCCAACTTTATCGGGTTTTCAAGGCATGAAAACTCCTACACCAAGGAAAGTGGCTCACTCGGGGACAAATTCAATAGAATTTCCCTCACCTCATGGGGTCACTCAACAAAATGGAGACCATTACTTCCTAATGGGGGAGGACTGATCCAGGTAGATATTGGTGGTCACCCACCTATTCCAATTGGCTCCTCTTGATAGTTTTAGTTTAGCACGTTCTCTTGTACTTCTTTGTAATTGTGGGTTCTACACTTTCGGGGATGTATGAATCCCTACACATCTTCCAGGTGGAGATTGGTGGCTTCCCACCTAATGCAACTGGATTATTTTGGAAGTTTTCATGTTAGTACATCTTTCTGTACTTATAGGGCCATTTTGGGGCCCTAAACAATGTTTTTTTGGCTTTCCATAGTCAAACTATAGACCAGGTCAGCGTTTGACAACATAATGTGTAGTTCTTGAAAATACCTTTCGAACGGGCTATCATGCACCTAAAACAAAGGTCGTATGCAAAATTTACAACCTCGAGAAGTTTAGGTACCAACCTACCCATCGGGGCACACATAAATTTTTTGTTTCATCTCCTAGGGTTAGGTTTTTGGATGCCTAGGGTTTTGGCATTCGTGAGTAATATTAAAAAGGCCTCTGGAGCCTCATTTTAATCATTCTTCTCAAACCGATACACATAGTAGCTACATCTCTTCTTAGAGATACCTACCACTATTCGAGCAAGTTGTTTCATTTCTGCAGTTTTACAGTTTCAACCTATTTTATTTATTCCATAGAAGTTATTTTTCATTTTATATCTATTGTTGTTCTTTGTATCTTAGTGTTATTGTATTCAGTCTATTATTCATTTCATTTCTCTCATAAATCTGGATCATCAGTGGAGTTGAGGTCTATGCCTCAATTTTCTTCTTCTCTGCTTCCTTATCCTATACTCCCTTTGGAAGATATTTATATCCCTTCTCTCCACCCCACTTTAATTTTTTCCTTGACACAATATCTTTCTTCCTTAGCTTCTTTCTTGTTGTGCCACTTCCTAAGGCTTGACCATGCTTTGCAACTTTCCTTGTATTTTCTACTAGATTGCTTGTCTTCTTTGATGTTCCTTCTTTTGCTTGATCCTTGGGGTTTGTTCCTTTCTTCTGTGTGATTGGCACCTTCCACTACACAGGCCAATCCTTCACGATCCAGTCTACTTCCTCACGTGATGTACAATATCTAATTTCCAACCACTTCTTCTTTGGATCCCTTCTGGCCTGAATCCACAAATGGTGTCTTGAAGCCTTGAAATTAACAATCCCTTCATTTTATTGAACTACTTCGACTGGAATCCTCCAAACATTGGATTTCTTCTGCTACATGTCTTCCAAGAACATGGAAAATACCGTGATGTTCTCTTTCTGATTCTTAGAGTCCTTTGCCTGCTATAAACCTGTATACCGTGCCACGTGACATTTCCCACTTCTATCAAAAAATAATGAAAATTTGGGCTCCTTCCAGCCCACCAATGCTATAAGTATTACCAACCAGGAGTAATGGAATTATGTTCCATTATCCTGTACATCTCTACAATCTATCAAAAAATGGTTCAACAAATATGGTGCCTCGTTGAATACTACACGCTTTTCTCACTGCGTCGCTATTGCTATAACTCTTATTGGGGCCTCTTCCTTCCTACAATTCCTCAAAAGTTTCCAAGTCATCTGCTTTGTAGAAAAAAAAATTGTAGGGTCGTTGATGTCCTTTATGATTATACCCCTAGTTCCCCTATTTTTTCTGCATTGCGCTTTAACTTCCTCTGCAATTTCTTTATCCCTGGATTTATTGTCCAAATAATCTTATGGCCTGGCACCATTGGTAGGAAATCTTGTAATCTTGGTTATGAAATCTATATCTATGGGGACCAACCTGTCTATCCATAAGATACCTCCATGTATCCTGGCTAGCAATTGCTTCACATAGAGGCCTACATTTTTTTACCATGCGTGAAATGTGGTATGTCTAAAGGTTAATAATTCTTTAATTGTAAACACCTATGATCCACTGTGTGGGATACAAAATAGGTTTCCCTAAGGGTCCTACCTCCCCCCTATTCTCCAGGTACACTTCCTGCATGAATTTAGGAAACTTCGATGTGTCTGTTACATCATCATCCACATATTTGAGCTTCGACACCTTCCCTAGCATGTCTTCCACTACAACTACAACGTCTGGTATATAAGGTAAAGTGATTTCTACTATGCCTGGTGCTTTCCTCTTCTGACCCATGGCTAGGGTCTCTTCTGTATCTTCGTCCTCAGCTTCCTCTTATTTTTCTCCCTCTATTTCCTGCTGGCTTGTAATATCTTCAACCATGACTTCCTCTGTGACGACTTCTTTTGTTTTTCCTTTTCCTTCATTTCTGCAGGGTTTTCAGAACTAGGGTTCGCGATTTCGTTCAGGTTTTCCTTGCTCTGACCCACTTGCACCTGTTCTACGGTTCATATTTCTTCCTCTATCCTGGTGGGCCTGATAGATTCAATTTTTGATGTCATAACATCCTCCAACTCCACAAAACTTTCTAGTTCTCCCATTCTTTCCTTCTTTCTTCCTGATTGTTGGGTCACTTGTGCAAATTAGATGAGAGTGCCAACCTTCGGGTGTGCCATCTAACTATCCTTACACACAATCAAATGAATTTTCCTATTTCTCAATCACATTTTTCTCATGCTCTTAGGTGCTTTGTTTCTCACAAATTTCCAAGTGTCAAACTTGTCCATTCTTTTCCCTTTTTATAAACTCGATCATTAATGTTCTATCTTGTTTTTCACTTTTTCGGTTATTTATTCGTTCCTTCACGTGGTATCTAATTTTCCTACGTGAAACCTTTTGAATTACGTCACACCAATTCTCTGTCTGCTACACGATGTCATTCCCAACTATCTGTGTATCACTTATTCCTCGTAACTAATTATTTTTATCTTTTTCTCTATTTTTCTACTTGTCTTCCTTTTTCTTCTTTTACCTCCTATTATTTACAATATGTACAGTTCTACTTGTTGCAATGAAACTATTGAGATTTAGTGGGTTGATTGTCCCTATACAGTTTCATTCAACTACCATTCACCCTTCCTTGAATTTCCTTTCCTTCTAAGTCTTGCAGCTGTACAAAACCTCCAGATCTGATATGGCCCCAACCAATGCATTCTGAGCTTCCTTGGGTACTGCAAATAATTTTAGTCATAGAGGAGAACCAGATATCCCTCCTTAAAATTATTCTTCTTGAAATGTATTTCATGTCATTCCTTATATTTTGCTTTTTGTACCTCCTGATGAAATCCTGCAATGATTTTATCCTCTTCCAATTCCATCAGTTGAGCCAATCTTTCCTGCGTTGTGCCTCTTTCTGTCATATCTGTGATTGTTTCTATGTGCATACTTGGTATCAAATAATCTAAGGGAACTATTGCCTCCTGTCCATACACCATCATAAAGGGTGTTTTCCATGTTAGCTTCGTGTAGGTAGTCCTATAAGCCCAAACTACTGCTATTACTTTCAAATCCCAATAATCTATGTTCACATTACAGTTCTTTGTCAAGGAATTCTCCAAAATCTTGTTGAAGGCTTCCACTGTCCCATTTTATTAAGGGTGGTAAGGATTACTCTTCTGGTTTTATATCTTAAACTCTTCAAGCATATCCTCAATTGTACTGTTGTTGAAGTGTGTCCCATGATCACTCATAAGTATTCTTGGGCATCCAAACCTTGTCACTATATTCTCAAATAAAAAGTGTGTTGCAGTATTTATGCTGCAATCCTTCACTGGTGCTGCCTCAACCCATCTGTTCAAGTATTTCATCGTTGTAATAATATATGTTGGCCCTTGACCAAGTTTTGAGGATCCTTGGTCATGTTTGACCTATTTTTAGGACTTTGACAGGCTGTCGAAGGTGGAGTGCAAGTCGAAGCAAAGATCGCGGGATCTGGGCCCCTTTTTAGGGATTTTTGGGTTTTGGGCTTATGTAACGGGTATGGGGATGTCAGCCCATGGGTTTACCCATGTTTATGCCCTCTTTGTAATGTATAAATAGATGTCTAGGCGATGTAAGAAGGAGGTGTGTATAAGACGATATATGCATCTGTGTGATGAGGTGCTAAGTGCAAGTGATAATTGTATATGCTTTATGCATGTTGTGTGAGACTTGAAATGCTAAGTGCAAGTGATTGTAAGAGACTATGAAGAGGATTTTTGTTGTAACTCAGGGAAGGAGGATCTAGCAGAGTGCGCGCAGATCTCTTATCCTCTGCGGAGTAAGATATCATGGCTCTATGCATGTATAAGATTGACAAAAAGAAATAAAGAAGAAGAGTTGGTGGACATAGACCCAGAGTGGGGGTTAACCACGTATATCCCGTGTTGTGGTTGCTTTGTGCTTTATGGTTGTTCTCTTATTTATGTGATTAAATGCTTAGTGCACTGATATATGCTTAGAAGAATCTAATATGATAGCTTAGTGTTGAATAATGTGAATGCATGCTA
>ML776801.1:63128-73610 GCA_009831015.1 Picea engelmannii
AACGCCGAGTTGCGCAGTAGGAGAAGGTTTCTCTCCAGACAAAGTTTGAAGATGAGAAAGCACAAATCTAACAAGAGAAAGAGAAGTTGCTCGCAAAACATCTCGGAGTCAAAGAAGCAGTTAGCAGAGCACTTCGCTCTATGACAAGATTAGAGAAAAAAGAAGAAGAACCAGTAGATCATCAAGTAGCGCATCTTGCGGAAGCTATCCAACAACTTCAACAGAGAATCACAGATCTAGAGCTACAAACAATGCCCAACACTCCACAGGATGTACGAGATCAAAGAGAAGAAACTGGTCGAAACGAAGTTGAGAGAATCAAGACCCTAAGTGATCACATTGCCCAGACTTATGAGCGACTCACTGAGGATCCTGAACTGAAGGCATTGGAGTCATAACTCCAGGAGGTAAAGTAGCAAGCAGAAACAACATAGGCACAGTTGAAGCCCCTGTCAGCCATTGAAAGGATGAAGCGATCCCAGGAACAATGCACTACTCAACAATAGGTCCACACCATTCAGAGAAAATTCATGGAAGTGACTCAGAGGCTCCAACCAACATAGGATGAGGCTTGCCAACTATTCACAGAGATTGAAGGCCGAGGAGCAAAACTGGAGCAAGTCATCACTATAGATGAACAACGCTTAGAGGGACCTGACAATGAAGTAGTTATCCAAGAGTTCGTCAAGCAGGAGGCCATGGCACAACAACAGGTCGAAGAAGCTCAAGTCAAGCTTGAGGATTTTGAAGCAGAGCTACCCAGACCATAGTGACTTGAGACGAGTCACAGGTGAGTGTTGGGGACCTTTTGGCCCTTGAATAAGTTTTGAGGATCCTTGGTCATGTTTGACCTATTTTTGAGACTTCGATAGGCTGTCAAAGGTGGAGCTCAAGTCGAAGTGGATATCGTGGGATCTCGGCCCCTTTTTAGGGGTTTTTTGGTTTTGGTATTATGTAACAGGTATGGGGATGTCAGCCCATGGGGTTACCCATGTTTAGGCCCTCATTGTAATGTATAAATAGATGTCCAAGTGACGTAATAAGGAGGTGTGTATAAGATGATATAGGCATCTGTGTGATGAGGTGCTATGTGCAAGTGATAGTTGTATATGCTCTATGCATGATGTGTGAGATTTGCAAGGCTAAGTGCAAGTGATTGTAAGATACTATGAAGAGGATTTGTGTTGTAACTCAGGGAAGGAGGATCTAGAGGAGTGCGCGTAGATATCCTGTCCTCTGCGGAGTAAGACATCATGGCTCTGTGAAAGTAGGAGATTGAAAGAAAGAAATAAAGAATAAGAGTTGGTGGACATAGCCCCAGGGTGGGGGTGAACCACGTATATCCCGTGTTGTGGTTGCTTTGTGCTTTATGGTTGTTCTCTTGTTTATGTGATTAAATTCTTATTGCACTGATATATGCTTAGAAGAATCTAATATGACAGCTTAGTGCTGAATAATGTGAATGAATGCTAGATTTGATCTATGTTGGTATGCTTAGTGATTGAATCTATTGGATCTGTGTGAATACTGTGTTGATCTATTATTAGGGTTTAGCTGCGCTGTAAACTAAGACCAAATATTAATGAACTATAACTGCTAAGTACTCTGTTAAGGTGTTACAATCACAGATCTGTGTCCCAGCTAAGGTTGCAGACATCTAAGTCCAACAACCACCCCTGCCTCTACCTCGGGTGAGACTTCATCTACTTCACAGGTGTTAACGAAAGGGTCGGTATTTAGGGTTTTGTTGGTGCATTGTTGTAAACGTTGAAACCTGGGTCTGCCCCTGTGCCAACAATATATCTGGCTCCTCATCTTCTTGTTGGTGGATTAATTATACCTACAAAATATATTTCCCATTTATCGAACACTTGTAAAGTAACCTGTGGTCTCAGTGGAATCTCATTCCTTCTGGATGGCTCCCCAAATCTTTGAAAAACATCACACTTCTGACAATATTCCTTTGAATCCTTATGAATTGTTGGCCACCATAATATTGTGCACAATATATTTTGCGTGGTATATTTTCCTACTTAGTGTCCTCATGTAATCCCTTCATGCACCTCTATCAAAATAATGGGTATTTCATACTCCATCACACATCTCCTCAAGATTTTATCTGCTCCAAGTTTGTATAAATGATCTGCAATCAACTGATAATTTGCAGATCTGACCACCAAATTTTTCTTCTTTGCTGTAGTAAATTCTCTTAGTGCAAATCATGTACTCAAAAACTCAGTAATGTCAGCAAAATATTCATCTTATATTTGTACTGAAAATAATTGTGCATCAGGAAAGTTGTCTTCCAAGTTATTGGGCTTTTCTCCATTCGTTATCCTGGATAACTAATCTATTCTTGCATTCATTCTTCTAGGCTTCACCACAACTTCAAAATCAAATTCCTGAAATAATAATAGTCATATGCATATCCTTCACCCCAACACTTTATTATTAACTAAGTATCTCAGAGATGAATGATCTATAAACATCTTAAAGTGTTGTCCCAACAACTAGTGTCTATATTTCTGTAAAAAATAAACCATAGCTAGACCTTCTCTTTCTGTAGTATTGTAGTTTTTCTCTGAATCTGACAACTTCCTGCTTGCAAAAGAAATAGGGTGATCTATATCACCTTCTCCTGGATGGGTTAATACTTCTCCTAATGCAATTGAAAATGTATCCACATGCACATGAAATTCCTTTAACCAATCTGGGAAAACCATAATTGCCGCAGTAACCATATTTTCTTTTAAAATATCCAAACTCTTATGGCATTCATCATTCCACTAGTACTTAGTATCCTTCTTCACCAAATTCTCCATTGGCATAGTGATCTGTGCATATCCTCTTATAAACTCCCTATAATATCTTTTATGTCCCAATGTACTTTTCAACTTCTACAATGACTTTGGTGGTGGTATGTTAACTATGAAAACAATTTTAGCAGGATCAACCAATAGACCCTGTTTACACACCACATTTTCTAAAAAAATCTTGAAAGGTACGCTGAAAAATACATTTCTTAATGTTCAATGATAGCTGACACTGTCTACATCTATCCAACATCAACCTTAATACTTCAACATGATCCTTCAACTAACTGAACAATGTCCAATCATCTAAGTAAACCTCCAAAAACTTATGAATAAAGTCCTTAAAAGATGCTACTACCACCCTTGAAAAAATGGTTGGTGCATTCTTCAATCCAAATGGCATGATTGTATATTGAAATGAGCCCCACTATGTAGCAAACTTAGTCTTATGTCTATCTTTTGGCGCGATCCTAATATAATTATAACCTGAAAATCCATTTATAAAAGAATAAGCATCTTGACCCCCAACTCTATCCAAAACTTCATCTGTGAATGGGGTAGGAAAAGGATCATGTAGGAAAGAATCATTCAATTTTCTCAAATATACACAAATCTTGATCCCTCCTTGATTCTTTTATTGCACCACCATAGGACTGATCCATTCTGACTCTTCTACAGGTTCTATAACACTAGCTTCTAGCATCTTTCCAATTTATGTATTCACCTTCTCTTTATATATTGGATTCAATCTATACAACCTTTGTCTGATAGGTCTTGCTTCTAGCTTCAATGGGATCTTCATCTCTCCTAGATATCCTTATAACCCTTTCATCTCTAATAATGTTGTTGGGAATAATTCATTGTACTCGTGTAGTAATTTTGTGATCCTCTCTAATGTCTGATTATCCAAATAATCTCCAATACTGGTCATCTTTGGGTTGTCTACAGTTCCAATGTTGACATTCTTAATATTTAGTGGTGCAGCATAATATTCTGAATCCATATTGGGGACTTCTACTTCCATTTTTCCTTCCATTTCTAGAATATGTATGTTGTGTGGATTATCTTATGTTGGTTCTTTTTATTCTGCGATATGACAACATTGTAGCAATTGTTTAACTATCTGTCTAGCCTGCTTCTAATATGTTAGGACTATTTCAAAACCTGGTTCTTCAAATATCCCGTCTCTTACCACTTTCAGCACTGTATCAATCTCTATACTATCATGCTCAAAGGAAAATGTAACTACAAAGTTTTGTTGTATCTCTTATCACTTAGCAATTTCTCGGCGTTGTTCATGTTCTGTGTACCAATTCTTCATAATGCCTTCTAGTGTGTGAATAAAATGGTGTGGCCATTCTTCTGGTGGTACTAATCTCCAATAAACCATGCACCTTTCTACATGTTCTTGAGGTTGTCCAAATCTCTCATATTTTTCCTCATATATTTTCTCTTTCTCTGCACTGAATCTTATGCGCAGTAACCTTTTGCATTGAAACCAATTGTTGATATTTTCCTTGTGTGTACCCCACCATCTTGCAAGTGTAGATTTTAAAGAAATATCTAATGTTGGTAATCTCTAATTTTCCATAACCTCTACCTCATACTTCATTAAAAAGTCTTCTAAATCATTCAAGCCATAAAAAGTAGGAGGTTCTCTTACCTCTGTACCAACCCATCTCAACGCATGTGTCATTCTGGCACACCTCCTGGTAGATAATTGATGTAGTCATTGTTGCCAATTTTTGAGTCTTGTGTCATAGTTTGAAGCACAAGAACTAATACTCCTCCAACTGAGCATGCCATCTACAGTTGGGTTGATATAATCTTCTTTGCACACAGTAGTTTTGTATAATTGATTCGCATCTTTTGTTGGGATATTATCTGTGGGTTCAACATACCTTCCTCCTTCTGAGGGATCCAATGGTGCAATAACTCTGTATTCTCTAGACTCAAATATCATCTTTCTCGTCTTCAAATTGATAATATCCTGGTTATCAAAATCCCAATCCAGACCCAATAATGTTGGATATGGCGAAGTATTGTCTACTATCTCAATGAATTCAAAATCAACCATGGTGTGCACACCATATAAATCTACTGGAATCCCCTTCAACCTCCCAATTGGCACCACTCTGTGCTGATTTTCCAACTTCAACTGAATAGGTGAATACCCCAATTGTGGTTCTCCCATAGCTTTCCAAGTTTTCTTTGGCAGAACATTGACTTCAAATCCTAAGTCTAGTGTAATATCCCCCATATTGAAATCTCATATGTTAGCATTCAATATGATTTCACTATTGGTTCTTCTCTTCTTATGGACCTGATTTACACTTTTTAACCCTTCTTCCCCAGGGTTACACTTTTCTAACAAATTCTGCAATACTTTTATGGAATTTTTATCACTCAACAATTTGACACAATCTCCCAAAATTTTTCTTAAGTTAGTTACTTGTTCTGAATACTTCTTTTGATTGGTCTGATCGATTAATGAAGGCATGTCATGTATTGGTATCTCATTTACTAGCTCTGTTCCTAAAGTGGACACAATATTTTCCTTCAAGATCTCTTTTCTAGCTTCTTTGAATATCTCTTTCTCTTTTCACGCATCAAAATTTTGTTCATGCGCTATATACTTCCTAATCCACTGGTATTGATCCTAATCCTTCTTGGATGCATCATCTCTTGTCTTAGCTCCACTTCTAGTCACTATGTTAATCTTATTTCTATATTCTTCTATATTTTCCACCCCAATCCATTGCATGTTTTGATTAGTCTGGTTCCTCTTGTCCTGTATTTTTATCAAAAGTGTTGTGCAATATTCTATTGCATGGTCTGTTGCATGACAATACATACATTTTGCAGGTGGTTGTGGGAATTCTCATGCATATTTCTTTGGCTTCTAGTAGTTATGACACACTACTGGTCCTCAGCCTCCTTCAAAGCCTCTTTGTCCATGACGTCCTCCTTTGAAGCCTCTTTTGTTTCCCTGATTGTCTCTGCGCAGTGTGTTATAGTGAGGTCCTTCATTATACTGTGGTTATGGGTTATTGTACTATTGTAGTGTTGCGCACTGTTGTGCATGATTATACTGTAGTTTCCCTTGAAACTGTTGCGCATTATACTGTGGTTGTGTTGCAAACTGCTACGCGATATTGTAATATAGTTGTTGTGTGGTGTTATACTATGACTGTTGTGCATATTTTCCTGTTATATGTTCATCCTACACCCTGTATGTATCTGAAATCCTTTCTTTCATTGTATCCAAGGTTCTACAATCCTTGTCTTCAAGTCCAAACAACTTACAAAGGTTACAAAATGTACTCTTTGGTATTGTTTGGTACTTCTGCATTAGGGGGATGTGATAGGCATCATGCCCATGTGTTTTGCAAATCTCACACCATGGTCCTCCTAAAGCTAAAGGGTTTGGCATACCCACTCCAATATACTATGAAAGTAATGGATACTCATTCTTGTGGTGAACTTCTATCCTGCACATTTTACACCAGACATGTTCTATTTTCTCCTTTCCTTTAGTCTGATTCAATTGGAATGTTAGGTTCTTCATATATTTCTTCAGCTCTTCCATTGTTGTATCTATATGCTTGTATTGATTTTCCTCTAACTGTGAAGCTGATTGTAGGGCCTCCCCCTGACTTTGGAATTTCTACTCTCTCAAAGGATACTTCAAGTGTGGCAACAAAGAATCAACAAACACATGTGTATGTTGTGTATCATTAATGGTGTACTTTTACTTACCTTTTAACCTCTTGAACTTCTAGTCCACTTCCCAGAATGATTCTCTTGGTTTCTACTTCATCTCTATCATTTCATTCATAAATTGGTCTTCTGAGCTAGGTTTCTAAAATTCATTGATTAACTGTCTCTTCACATCTGCTATAGTTATAGGTGTTCCCGTTGGATTATTTGTTGAGAGACCCATGTACCAATGTAATGTGTGGTCTATAAAAGTGTTTTCCAACTGTGCAACCTTTGTATCATCGTCTATAATATGATTTTCTACCCATATCTTCTCACAGATCAATGAATGTTTTTCTGGATCATATGACCCATCCCCTTAAAACTCTGATAACCTGATAGTTGGATATTGTCCTGCCATTGTGAAATTTTTTGAACTACCACCTCAGCATGGTGTAGATACTTGACTGCTAATTTTTGAACTTGCACTTCTTCTACTGGGTCCATGTCCTAGAAAAATTCTTCTACCACTAATGACTTGTTGGTTAACTACTTCTTCTTCAGTTGTATTAGTTGTACATGAGGTTCTGGGTTCCACACTAATTCATATCTGGAGTGGAGAGCCTTCTTCTATGTTGGACGCAAGACCTCTAGTTTTCCTCTCATATGTGACGCACAAGATATCCTCAATCTACCCTGTGGCATGAAGATCCTCTACCTCTTCCTCATTGATGTCCAAGCCCTCTCGCTCAGCTATTGCGCTCTTCTTATTATTCATCCTATATTGGTAGGGTTGTCTATTGCACGTCACACCTACATTCCTTATGATTTCCCTGGTCTATTCATCATCCATCATGATGGGTTCAATTTCCTCCTTCTTATGGCTACTCTCTAGAGCCTTCTCCATTTCTCAGATCCTCCTTAGTGCTTCCCCCAAATCCCCCATGCACGTATATTGATCTAGTTGTCTGATTCCATGGTCATCACACCTTTATCATGTAGTAATATCTTGATCGACGTGTAAATATACCTAATGTACCTCCCTCTAGGTCCTTTCAAGAAATTCTGCTCTCCAGTAGTATATGACTTCGTTGTATCTACTGCAAACTTAGTGATAAAACCTACAGTAATGTTTTCTAACTAGAAATTCAATGCGTGCATGAATTTATTATTAACCCTTTCCAACCATGCGATATTTTTCAGTAGCCCACACCACTAGGATAATTTGATTAGTCATATGGGTATCTTTTAACCTCAATATCCACTCCTATAATAACTTTGGAAAGAAATAGAAATATACTTCATGCAAATCAATAAACACATACCTTTGTAAATATTGGCGTAGTGTATACCTGGAACCCTTATTATCTATCTGCGCAAAATCCAACTTCTTTGTCTCCAACCATATTTCAATCTCTTTCTTTATAGGTTTCCATGGCCTGAACATCCCTTTCTACCACTGCATCTTCTTCATCAAACCCCTTCCTGTCTCTCCTTTTGAGTTCTAGCCGACAATAGAACCATTTGTTGGACGTATGGGTTGACCCGGGTTCTACCTTAGTTCTCCAACAAAACCCTTATCACCATTGGCCCTTCTAGTAAACCATAAGGCTACACCGCGCATAGAGTGCACATCACAGTCTCAACTGAGATGGTTTATGGGTGATTGCAGGATGCAAGTGTCTACAGTCATGTAAGGGATTTGGGTTGTTCTTCTTACTCTTATTTCTACTTAACCATGCATTCTATTATAATATTCATCATATCCATTCATTCATTCATTCATTCATAACATTCATTCTGCATATCTATTTTAGTGCACTTTGTAAGTAAATCCATTCATTCATTTATCTAACCATTCAATCCAAACTGTAGAAAATAGTAAAACATTCAAACACATTGCACTCAGGGTTTTACCGTGGTTCACCCCCCTTGGGGCTACGTCCACAAAGATCTTCTTCTACTTTTCTTATTCATCAAAATGCATTGCGCACATTACATCATAATATAGAGTAGTGAGGCAAACCAGGATCACACCAAGCTCCATAGCTTGAGACTTGACCCTTAGCTACATCTCAAGATTAAATCCATCTGAGCTCCATAGTTCTCAAAATAGACTTCAACTCCAAAAAGATGCTCTCAAGTACTCAAAAAGTCCCGCAAAGATCTCACAAAGCCTAGATGGGATACATAGATAGATCAATGCCCCATTCTACCTTAGAATTCTTTTATTTATATTACAAAAGTGGGTTAAACCCTTACAATATGACTCTAAAATCTTAACCCTAACATGGATATTATCCACATCTGTGTCGGAATTCTGTAAATCCTGTCGCGCATGCTGATTTTACTCAAAATTTGGTGCGCTCTCCTTCTTGGTCCAATCTGCCTCATTTGTTGTGTTGTTCTCCCAAAAATTCTTGCTCCAACAACTGCTATGGAGGATGTGGTTGTTCCTTTGACCATACTGAGTCCAAGGTCTCTTGTACATCCCCTACAAACACACCTATGCTTTTATATATGATATAACTTGAAAATCATATACAAGTGCATACCTTGAAATCTTTGTAGCATCATCCAACTTGTCTTCCAATCAAAAACTAGATACCATCTTGACAATGAGAGGTTAGAAACTGAATGAGAAAGTTCAATTTTGACCATAGAATCAATTTGACTAGAAGTCAACCTATGAATTTGAATAATCAAACTTGACTTTGACCAGTTAAACTTTGACTTTGACTTTAACCAAAAATTCAAACCTGACATTTTTGCTAGTTGAGGGTAACAAGAGGTATGCTAGGCTAGGGTGCATTAGAATTCCAAAGAATTATGTCAAACGTTTCACTATAGGTTCCCAAACAAATGGGTTAGGGTTTGTTGTCGCTGCAAAACCCTGATTGCAACTGCAACTGCAACTGTAACTAGTGTTGCAATGAGATTGAAAATGAACTTCCCAATCTACCTTCCATTGGTTAGACTATCTGAATATAGTGTGGGCCCATAACCAATTAAAATAATTGATGTCAACATTTTAACCATAGACAATATCTCTATTGTCACCCATCCATAGGCACAAAGCCACCCCCGAGCACCTTAACCTTTGACATAATTATTCCAGAAAGCCATACTAGAACTAGCAGATAAACCCTATCTACTAACTTGAGCAACAACTCAAGACAAGTATAACGCTCCTTCTCCAAGGGTAGCGCACAAGAGAGAGTCTTCATATCCACAGAACAAGTACCATACACAACTACAACAGTTGCAACTACACTACTCTCTCAAACTTGCGCCATACTTAGCAAGAATATTACCAAGAGTATCACCAAGAATATCACCAAGAGTTTCACCAAGCACCACCAAGAACCACCCTAGAATATGCGCCTTCCTTGTATGCCACTACAACTCCAAAATTGTGCTATACTGGCTGAGAGAGTGAGTGTGGTGAGTGAACAAATGATCCAAAACGTCCCCGATTTATATTAATCTTTCCATTGGATTTTCTCACTTGGTTGACCTGAATTTATGGTAATTATATTCTAATATTATTTATTCTGCTAGGCCGACTTGTCTTCTAGGTTTTTTCACACATCTGTTTAGGGTTTCTCTTACTTATGGAATATTCTAATCTAGTCAATGGTTACATGTGGAGGTTAATACCTCCTACAACTACCGTAACATCAACATAGAGCTCGATCTTTGGCCCCCCTTTTCACCTCTCTCCCTTTCTCCTTATTTCTATCTCTCTCTCTCTTTCTCTCTCTCTTTCTCTCTCTCTCTCTCCCCTACATTTACCCCTCTCTCCCCCTCCTCTCTCTATCCTCTACATTTACCCCTCTCTCCCCCTTCTCTCTCTTCACATCTCTATCTCTCTCTATATCCCCTCTATCTTGTACTTTGCATTCCTATCACTTTTTACCTCTCTCTCTCCCTCTCCCTCACTCCCTCTCTACCCTTCTCTCTCTCTCTC
>ML776801.1:84925-152096 GCA_009831015.1 Picea engelmannii
TCCTCCAATCATTCTTCTAGGATAACTCAATCCGTAAAGCGTCTTCCTATGAGGGCTTTCACCATAAGGGGACCACTTTGGAGTTCATCCATTTGTGCACCTTATCAATCATGATAAGAAAATAATGAGAGCAAGGGTCCTCCAACCATTCTTCTAGGATAACTCAATCTGCAAAGCGTCTTCACATGAGGGCTTTCACCATAAGGGGACCACTTTGGAGTTCATCCATTTGTGCACCTTATCAATCATGATAAGACAATAATGAGTCATCTATACATTTTTCAACAATGCATCATATACCAATGAAACCACAATGATCCATCTTCATCATATATCAATGACAAGTCATTGATCCATCTTCATCATATCAACGACAACTCATTGATCCATCTTCATCTATGCATTCTCATCAAGGAAAATACATATTATATTGCATCAATCATCAATCAATCAATCCTTTGAAATCAATCAATCACTTGACATCAATCAATGACATCAATCAATCAAACCATTGGCATCAATGACAACATGATCCAACACTATACATATATACAAGAAGTCACCCAAGGCGACCCACCTACGAGTAATACTTCTTGAGGTAGATCCCATTTCTAGGTTCCGCTAAAGCTTTCCCTTCAAATTCAACCAAATGATAAGCGCCCTTCTTTAATACCTCCTTCACAATGAACGGTTCGAACCACATGGGTTTGAACTTACCTGCCCCCAGGGGATCCTTATCTTGGTCATAGACTAGGACAAGGTCGCCTTTGAGGAAAATCCTAGGATGAACAGACCAATCATATTAACACTTGAATTTCTACTTATGAGCCTCGTCATCCAAGGCTGCATCACGTCATTTCTCATCGAGCTGCTCGAGATGTAATAAGCGTTCCTCAAGCGGTGAAGTGTCCGGCAATAACTGTACTGCCAACTTAAGAGATGGGACCTGGCATTCTATAGGCAAGACAAATTCCAACCCGTAAACAAGTTGAAAAGGTGAGAAACCAGTGGCAGTCTTTACAGACGTCTGATAGGCCCATAACGCTGAGTACAACATCAAATGCCAATTTGACTTGGCCGAATTGATCGTTCGTTGTAGAATGATCTTGAGAGACTTATTCATAGCTTCCATTTGACCATTTGCTTGTGGGTGATAGGGTTATGAGTGTTCTTTTCTCAACCCTAGCTTTGACGTTAACTCATACATCATTTTATTTTGAAAGTGACTCCCATGGTCAGTGACAATCTTCTTTGGGATGCTGAACCTTGCTATTATCTGATTAAACAAGAAGAGAGATTTTGTCTCTCCATCATCTTTGAACGTCGTCATATCTTTGACCCACTTGGTGAAGTAGTCTACTACTATGATGATATAGTGGTGCCCCCTGGCTGAAGGGGGGTGGCATGTAGTATAATCAATCCCCCACTTGGTGAAGGGGTCAACTGTGATGACGGGAAATATGGGAACAGGATGTGCCCTCATCTTCCATGAGAATATCTGACATGGGTGGAACTTCTTAACCGATTCACCGCAATCTTTGATTAACGTCGACCAATAGTAACCGAATCGTAGAATCTTTTGGGTTATTTCCAAACTAGACAAATGACCACCACATGCTCCAGTGTGGAAGTCGTTAAACATGAGTTCTGCTTCTTCATGAATAAGGCACCGATGAAGGATGCAATCTACACCTCGACGATACAAAGTGTCTTCGAGTATGAGATAAGTTTTTTTCTTGATGGTGTATACGTCGATGCTCATCACGAGAAGCAGAGGTGGGGCAATTCAAAGTCTGGAGATAGACTAGTATATCTCCATACCAGGGGTCCGAAGATGAAATCAGAAAAATATCTCCTTTAATCGGTGATTATTCGGGCGTAACATCACCTGACTCGACCGGAAGTTTCGATATAAGTTCTGCAAAGACCAACAAATTTTTAGATTTCGCAGACACAAAATCCAAGTCAAATTCCTAGAGAGTAACAATCCATCTATTGATCTTTCCGCCAATTACACGTCGTGTCAACACGTATTGGAACAGATTCACAATGACAATGACGGTGGTCTTCCGAAACAAGATATAGTGATGCAACTGTTAGACAACATGTACTACTGCCAACACAAGTTTTTCAATGTGGGAGTAGTTGAGTTTTGGTCCAACTAGGCCTCGGCTCAGGTAATAAATGATGTGTTCTTCAAGAAAATCATCCTCCTGAACTAAGACCATACCGATGGTCGACTCTGCCGCGACCAAATACAATAAGAAATCTTTATTATAGTTGGGTGGCCGAAGTAGAGGGGCAGATGTGAGAGCGTGTTTCAACGCTTCAAAAGAGTGTTGAGTGGATTTGTCCCAATGAAAATGAACTCACTTCTTTAGTAAATGCATAAACCCTTTAGTGATCTCAGCATAGTTTGCGATAAAACGCCGAAGAAAATTGGCTTTTCCCTGTAAACTATGAAGCTAAGGGATTGTGCTCGGGGGAGGTAATTGAACTATTGCCTCAAAATTTAGAGGATCGACCATGATCCCTGTTGTTGACACTATGAAACCTAAAAGACGACCCGACGTCACACAAAAAATTCATTTGTTTGGATTCAAGCGAATCCGATAGTAGCGACATCGCTCAAAGATAAGTCAGAGGTGTGTGGGATGATCGACTCTCTTATGAGATCATGACGCTAAATCATTGAGATAAGCCCTGATTAGGTGTTTGAAATCATGGAAAGAACAAGACATGGCCCACTGAAAAGTGGCTCCATCATTCTTTAGGCCAAAAGGCATCTTCCAATAAGCAAATGTACCCCACAAACAGATAAAAGTTGTTTTATGTTGGTCCTTGGGCTTAATCTGTATCTGATTGTATCCCAAGAAAGCATCCATGAAAGAAAAGACCTCACAGCCTGCACATTCATCGATGATCTGATCAATGAATGGGGTGGGGAAATTATCCTTTGGAAAGGCATTATTCAAAGCACGTAAGTTCGTACATACATGAATTGTTCCCTACTTTTTGTTGACTAGAACAGGATTCGACACCCATTGAGTCAATTGGACGGGGTAGATGAAACCAACTTTGAGTAGTTTCTCTACTTTAGCCTTAATAGTTTCTTCTTTTCGAGGATTAACCAGACGAAGCTTCTGTCGGAATGGCTTAGCGTCAGGGTAAGTCGTAATCTCATGTTCAACGATTCTTGGATCAATTCCTGGTATTTCCTCATAAGACTAGGAAAAAATGTTGCAGAATTCTTTAAATAAATCTGTATAGATCTGAATCTCCTCGGGGGAACAATTTTCTCCGATGAAGACATTCTCCATGACACCAGGGGTTCTGGATATATCGATAGGTATCATTTTAGTGATGGTTTCCATATTACCCTCGGCATAAACTGCATGCGTAGCCATAGGATTGATAGGACAAGACCTATCTCCAGTCATAGTCAACACAAATTCTCCTGCCTCTATTCTTCATAACTCTGGGAGAAAATATGATCTGTGATGGAGACCATCCCAGGGTCTTTCTGGACTAGTCAGTGCCTCTAAAATCACCTCGTCAGAGGGTAAGACCAAGTCTAAATAATCGATAGTGACAAGGGAACCTTGAGCCCATGTAGGCTTGAGAACTAGATCTAACTCATGTGCGGAAGTTAGATCGGGGTCAACGGAAGCTTGTTGGACTATAGAGTATGCAATTTCTGCCATGGAAAAGGGCATGGACATGCCATGGTGCCCTTTCCCTTCCATCATGGCTGATGGGGTAGGAAGAATCTACAGATCATTAAAGTAAGTCGTGCGGAATGACAACACTGAAAAGATTTCAGCCTGAGGCTGGTTGGGGAAAATTGATATCATTTTGACATCACCGGAAGGAGACGGGTAATCAAAAGTGCCCATGAGAGGTGGGAAAAAACCAACCCCCACGTTGACAACGCTAGGATGTGGGTTATCAATCATCGGGACTATGGATCCCACCGATGAAGGGTCAGGTCTGGAGAAGGACAATTGATCAATGGTCATGATTCAGACCTCATGTGGAAACAACAAGACCCGAAAAATTGTGGTAACCACTGCATGCATGGAATATGTCCAAATCCTTCTTAACATGAGTTTGTAATCGAGAGGCGCATTGACCACTTCAATTTAGACGCACATGGTCTTCCCTCCTAACTACATAGGGAAAGAATTAATGATTCCATGTGGTCTGAAAGAATGACCGTTGAAAGTTGTAAGAAGAGTAGGTGAAGGAGATAGCATGGTTTGGCCAATGGCCTTCCAACATGCCAACGACATCACGCATGTCGAGGCACCCTCATCAACCACCATACTGAAAATATTTTGGGTAGACGATTTCGTAGGGTGAGCCACTACTATCTGAAATGCGACATGGTATGGGAGATGAGGCTTCAAGTCGGTTGTATCAAGCGTGATAGTTCTCGTATTACATGTCTCAGCGGATCCTAAGGCAGTTAGCAGAGCCTTTATCTATGAAGGGCATCTCTAGAGGACCTCCACAGCAGACATCACACAAGGGGTTTGTGACAAATCCTCCACCACAAAGTAGTTCTGGGCGACCCTCGAGTTTGGATTATGTGAAGCCTTATTGAATGACCCTTTCGAGATGCGTGTCATTGTTTTACTCATCGTTCTCTCGATCTGTAGAGGAACAAATGGGTTTTCAACTTCTTTACCCTTTTCGACAATACTTGGAATTCCGTAATCATGTACCCTAGTAGCTATGTGAGCTTCACCTTTCAACATATAGATATTCAAGGTCGAGGGATTGCTAGATGACGAAGGGGGTCCCTGACTACCCCCATCTGCATTCATAGAGTCTTGAGTTAAATTTTTTCCATGAGGAAATGGGTTCATTAACATCGTAGGTTGTTGTTGTGCCAATAAATTTTGGCCCTCCGCAAGTCGAGGGCACATGTGAGTCAGGTGGTCTTCCATGCAGAGGTTGAATGAATACTTCGACTTCTTTCTCTCTATGTTTCCCCCACCATCATTATTGGTGGGTTTAATATCCCCCTTACCCTTCTTTCGCTTTCTTTTCATCCCTTTGGCCTGCTAGTTTTCCTTTGGGTTCGTCGATTGCATGTTGTGTACATCTGACATCTGAGCAGGGGGGGCATCCGAACTAGGAGTTGGGTTGGCCACTGTCTGCTGTATTGACAATTGTTTCAATTGGTTTGACAACGGATCAGTGGGTTTTGCTTGTGCTGAACCAACAATGTCGTCAGCATGTGGTCCAAACTTGTGCTTGGTATTATCAAGAATAGACTGTGGTGCATCTGGAAAAACTTCGTAAAGAAAACCAGACTGAGAGTAAATCAGCTCTAGCTGCTGAGCTCTCATTATCACTTCTTCCTCCGAAAATACCCCCGACATTGCTACATCCTTGGATAGCTGGGTTACCAAAGACTTAAGGAACCATTCCAACAGGAATGTTGGTGGAATTGGTACTTTAATCAAACTCTTCCAGCATTGCCATTCTCAGATGTGATCAGAGATATGGTCAACCTTTGTTTGCTCAAAGTTGGCCAACAATTCTTTGTCGACATCGTATCTCACAAGTAATTGAAAATGGTTTAATAAAACCATTGCCAATTCGCCAAAACTAGAGTATCTTGAGCGGTCGAGCTTGATGTACCATTTCATGGCACTCCCGATAAGAGTGCGTTGAAACAAACGCAACTAGACGAACCCGTCTTTCAAAGAGTTAGACGAGCACCATAGGTGAAATGTGGTCACATGATCGCCTGAATATTCGTTAGGCTTGACTTTGAACTTTGGAATGTCTGAGGGTAGCTTAGTCGGAATATAAAGCCAACATGGATCATAACAGATTGGGTCATTCAATAATCTTGACAAGTCTGGAAAATGCAAAGTTGCCAGAAATGATAGTTTAGGTTGTTGAGTATGTACAGGAGGATAGGAGCCTGGGATTTGGATGGCACCAGGCTGCCAAGAAAAGTTAGGTTGTTGGCTTGGGTTCTGGTAAAAACCATGGCCTAGGCTAGCATTCGGATGCTGCGCTGGTTGAGACATCATCGGCTGACTCCCGTAATAGGATGTTGAGGGCTGATAAGGGATTGCTCCTGACGTTGTGCTCCAAAGGTTCTAGAAAGGGTTGCCCACTGTTGATCCAACGAGCATAGGTACTGAGCCTTTCTCGAGGTTCCATTGACCATGGAAAGGGTTGCCCCCGATCGACATCCTTGACGAGGGAACTAATCCCTGCCATGGATTCCAAGGTTCTTGAGAAGTGTGTGCCCCCTGCGCAAGATTTTGTGATCCAAAACCAGGGTTGCACCCGACCAAGACAATAGTTGACGAGAATGCGTTGTTACCAAACATGTCGAACAAAGAGAACAAGAAAGAACCCACCAGTTTGGTACTAGAAGAAGGTCCTTGACTACCTGCTCCAAACGAGTTGTAATTCATGTTTGGCCAGGCAGGCTGTTGAGAAGCACTGCCAAGCGAGGGGGACGATGGAGGTATATGACCCCCACCGTAAAGGAAATCATTATAGGGGGATGAAGTGCCCCCATGGACCCTTGCAGAGGAGCGTTAGAGCTCCCTTCCCCTAGACCCAAAGTTTGTAGGGTGGAGTAGGAAAGGACCGAGTTTGTGTCAAAGTTGGGAATCCCATATGAAAACGGAGGGCCCGTTGCACTCTGCGTAAACGGTGCAGTGATCGCCGCCATGGACGTAATCGGACCACTTCCCGAGGTAGAGGCGGTCAAGACCATAGTGGCTCAGACCTACGAAGGTGAGTTAGGAGGCGGAACTCCCCCGGTTGTGGCAGTTGTAGAGGGAGTATGAGGACTCCCTAACGAAGTAGCAACATTTTCTTCCATCGTTGCTTGCAGGATTATCTGACGCTCGTGATGCATTACCTTTGGAAAGACAAGCTGTATCAAAAGTGGCACTGACAAGTTGGTGATCGGAGAGTTATATGGACCAAGAGGTTCCACTCCAAGGTTAGAAATAGTCGATCCCTCTAGAAATGAATGTTCTCCTCTCGAATATGGTTCGGGTACAGTTTCCTGTGGCCCAGTCGCCTCAAATGACCCTTCCTAGTCAAGTCTTCGCCTTTGCGGTGGCGGTGGTGGCTCCAAGTTAACCGGCGGTAGGCCCAAAAGCCTTTGTGACCAATGGAGCTCTTGATATTACACTATGTGAGAATATTAACGACACGCTAAGGCTTTCTAACGTTGAATACCAAAACACACACTAGAAAAAGTTCCTATGAGATGCAACAAGTAAACCACTATTACTAGTTGGAAGACCAATTACAACAACCAACACTAGAGAAACTTATCGGTGCAAGTGCAACTAAAACATGGAATCACCCTCCGTGTATACTCTACAAAGCGTGGTTCGATGTCTTCCCTAGGTACCAAGATATACCCCTGTAGTCACCTGTGTAAGTCCCTAAAATTAAAGACAACTAGGTTGTCAGCTTGTGAACAACTACCAGGCGGGTACAATCGACAGTTGGGTGGACCGCAATGAGAAGGGTATCAAACCCGAAACCTATCGAGGGTATCAAAAGAAAGTGTACCAGAAGACAAATGAGGACCTTGAACGGATTTGAGACCCATGAAGCTCCATGGAAAATGCGATCGACGTAATTCCAAGATAATTCCTCTATATGCGTTCCTTCGCTACGATTGGTCTAGATTTGGAGGGGTTATCTCTGCTACCTTTCCGCACGTGACCTCGTGTTTAACCCCTGTGTTAGAGGGGGGTCCTAGATAATTTCCACGTTATTGGAATTTTTCACTCCCTATCACAAACTCCTATGTTTGTTTTATGGCCTTGAAGAGTTTCCTCTCCAACCTAAATCAAGGCTCTAGCCTAATCTAGTTGATGGACCCTATAAACATGAAAGTATGATTAATTTTAATTAAGCATTAATTTTAAGTGGTTTATCTTAAGTCATAGGAACATAAATGAAACTGATGGTGTTTGTAAAGAGATGAAAGAGAAGAACAAATGCTGGAAACAAAATTACTTCTTCAACAAACAAAGATTTGCAAATTGAAAACTCTTTAACCAAGTTTTCTAACTAACTTTTCTTTCTAAGATATTTTAAAAGAAAAAAATCAAAACTGAATTTCACTCAACTACGAGCTACTTAATGTCCTAAGTATTCAGTACAGAACTTAAGAAATCACTCTTCTTCCTGACAAGTAAAGACAACTAACCTAACTACTTAGACAAACAAGAAACTAAAATCCTTTTTTATATATATATGCTTCAAAATAAGAAACTTGAAAATGAATTCTTTTCTTTTCTTCTAAAGCAAGTAAAAGGGAAAATTAAAGACAAGACAAGACCCAATAAACTGACTTCAGGTCTACTGCGGATCGCAGGGAGTCACTGAAAGAACCATAAAGGATAAAATAGAAAAGACTCACAGACTCATCAAAAAAACCCTTCAACGAAAACACAAGACATCATTAAAAGATAAAGAAACGGATGCCAAACCTAGGCTCAAAGACTGTAACTATAGAGACTAGGAATAAATCAAGAAACCCCTGAGAAGTCAGACTTCAATCAGGGAAGAGGATTACTGCCTCTTCTTGAGAAAAAAATTTCCTGACACAGGCACGCAACTGACACTTAAGCAGTCTGTGTATGTACGCCAGTTGTACAAAGGTAGGGCGTGTATGTACATGGGTAGACCCACTACAGGTCGTGTACACCTCTTTAACTCCTCAAAAAATAAAACCAACAGTCAAAGCTAACCAGGCAGGGAGTACTAGTATGGAAAACCAGAATCCCTTAAAGAATCAGTAACTTACAAAGAACTCAAAGAGGTAATTAAACCGATTAAAGAACACAAAAAGATCCCCTAAAAATCCTAGAGGCTCCCCAGTACGGTTGCCAATTCTGCTATAGTGGGAAAACCCCCCTATGGACTACACTAGGGTTCTAAAGTGCAGGCAGATCTAACCGTCTAAAGTCTCCTACTTTTAACAACAATCCCGACAACACCCCACATTCATATATAAAGTACAAAGTATAGGGATCCGATAGTCTTAACTTAAACTTTGCGTCTGATGTCGATCCGAATGCGTTCGGTCTCTTCTCGACTGCAAATATCCTCCCAAGGCTGACCTACATTCACCAAAAGACAAACAAGAAACTACGAACATGCATTCTATATATGAACTAGTAGGTTAGATGTCATAACAAAATGTAAATCAAACATGAATATTGAACACATCATATGGCGGGATGAAAAAAGTACTTATTTATATTAATCTCACAGAGTTACTTACAAAATGAGATCAAAGACTGCTCCTCGAACCCGGTCCTGGGATCCTCTTAACCAAGATCCAACTTCTTCCACATATCCTTCTTCTCTCACACTTCTCTCTAGAGAATGGGTATAGGCTTATGGATGAAGAAAAAGGGCAAGAATAGAGAATTTTAGCTCAAAACTCACAATGTGGCTGCAAATTCTTGGGGCAAGGGGGGGAAATGAAATGGGAAGAGTTTCACTATAGCTATGTTTCTCCTTGGAATGAGACCCCAACACCTCTTTTTATATGACAAAAATATGGTTATTCGGTTGGGTGACGGGCTATAGGTTGTTAATTGGTTAGGAAACTACCCAATAGCCCATAATCTCAACGAATCCCTTGCAACTTTTGTGGGTATATGCAGGATGTAATGGAGCGGCAAGCATACATACGCATGTAGTAGAGGTGCAGATAGCATACATACGCGGTCAATTGTGGTGTAGGGTGTGTACATCTTCAAAAATTGTGTTTTTAAGAAGAGTTGTTTTGTATTGGCTTGGAAAAAATAGTAAGTAATATGGCCTGATGGCAGGTCTGCATGTGTGGTGCAATTTAGGGTTATAACACTTGTGGAAAAATCATCCCTCATATCTGTCCATATTCCTAGTAGTTGGTATCACATTATATTTATTTAAAATCAAAAAATATATTTCACATATTACATTGCTTGGCCCCAACCACATTCATATCTACATTATGCATTAATTAAACCAGGGATTATATTGGGGATGTTACACATGGTGATTGTTATAGAATGTTTCATCTGCGGATAGATGAAACCTCCCTTATATTACTAGACCCCTATACCAAGACATAAACACTACAAGTTGACACTAACATCCCTTTAAAATCATTTTAACAAATCCAAAAGAGAGAGTGATCCAAGTGGATATTGGTGGCCACCCACTTGTTCCAACTGGCTCCTCTTGACAATTTTTAGTTCAACACATTTCTTTGTAACTATGACATTTCTTTGTAATTGTGGGTTTTGCACTTCAAAGGCTATCTTGAATCCATACACAGTATCCAAGTGGATATTGGTGGCCTCCCACCTATTCCAACTAGCTTATTTTGGAAGTTTTCATGTCAGTACATATTTATGTACTTCCAAGGCCGTTTTTGGGCACTAAACAATGTTTTTTTGTCTTGCCAAAGTCAAACTATAAATAGAGTCATAGTTTGATGGAATAATTTGTATTTCTCGAAAAGACTTTTCCAACGAGCTATCACACACCTAAAACGGAGGTCGTATGAAAAATTTACGACCCCAGGAAATTGAGGTGCCAACTTACCCATCAAAGCCCACATAACTTTTGGCGTTTCATCTCCTAGGGTTAGGTTTTTGGATGACTATAGTTTTTGAATTCATAAGTAATGTTAAAAAGGCATCTGGAGCCTCATTGTAACTATTCTACTCAGACGGATGCATGTAGCAGTCACGCCTCTTTTCAGAGATAGCTACCACCATTCGAGCAAGTTGTTTCTAGTTTTGCAGTTTTACAGTTTCAACCTATTTTATTTATTCAATAGAAGTTATTGTTCCTTGGATATGTGTTGTTGTTATCCATATCTCTATGTTATTTTATTCAATCTTTTATTCATTTCATTCTGCTCATAAATCTAGATCAATAGTATCAGAGCGGTCTTATCTCCATTTATCTTTCTTCGTGCATGACCCTGACAAGATCTGGGTACAAGAAGTTGAGACTCGAACCAGTCAAGTTTTTGCAATATTGATCGCACTGAGCCCGACAAAAACTCAAGGGGGACGAAAAGAAAGATGATGGAGCAGGATGTCCTTTTAAACTATTGCTCAAGGAATCCCTTGTGCGACAAAGGAACGAAATGATGGACAAATTTTCACATATCCTTCGACGACTGCCCACATGAGATGCATCTTCATCAAGAGTCCATGCAACCCCCTTCAAGGTACAAGTAAATTTTGATATTCCAATATTTGAAGGATTGATAGATGCAGATGCTATAGATAAATGGCTGAATCTTCTTGAAGGGCATTTTTCCGTCCATAATTTTTTTGACAGGGAAAATATTACTTTTTCACTCCTCAAGGTCGTCCCCCATGTTAAGGACTGGTGGGATACTTACTCTGATCAAAGGGCCATAGAGGAATCTGCAATATTTGCAGTCGCCCCCACGTGGGATTCCTTCGGGGATTCCATTAAAGAACATTACTACCCTATTGGAAGCTACGAGGACCAGTACACAAGATGGACCACGCTGCGTCAGGAAAGGGACAAGACAATACCAGATTTCACCAATATTTTCCATACCCTACGCACCAGGTTGGGTATCAAAGAATATGAACGACATCTGGTACTAAAATACCGTGGTTGTCTGCATAGATACATTCAAATAGAAATGGAGTTTTTGGACATCGCATCATTAGGTGTGGCTTATAGATATGCTTTCAAGATCAAACATAAATTTAAGCAGAAGAGGTGAGAGTTTGGATATGCAAACTACTCACAGCTGAAGCAGGGCAAAGGTAACTCCAACCCATAAAACAAGGGATAGAGAAAATATGGACACTCTCAAGACAACTAGTCCAAGCCACAACCCAAGAAGAGTAATGATAATTCGAAGAAGGACGCAAGAAAGTGGTGTGAATACCATAAAATCCCTTGGCACAACACAAAAGAATGTCGCTCCAAGCAGTCACTGGTGGCCAAGATGAAGGCTTCTAAGTCAGAGGAATATTATGAATTCGAATCAAATCCAAAAGGAGGGAAGAATATTATCAATGTCAAACCCTGTACCACTGTCGCTACCACCAAAGTCCAGCCAAGCAAACCAAAAGAACCCAAGGAAGGGGAACACCTCTTTCACTCACAAATGTGGGTAAAGGGGGCTCTACTTTAATTCATTGTCGATAGTGGAAGACAAAAAAAGTTGAACTCAACAGAGGTTGTTAAGCAGATGGACCTGTCGATGACACCTCACCCACATACCTACACCATCGGCTGGCTTCACCAAGGAAGAGATCTCCGCGTCAGCCAACAATGTCGTCTTCCCTATGACATCAAGCCCTTCAAAGACGAGGTATTGTGTGATATTTCTCCCCTTGAAGTTTGTGATGTTATTTTAGGACATCCATATTTGTGGAAAATACATGTTGTGTATGAGTCTACATCCCACAGTGTTATTATTACTTTGGGTAGAAAATTGTACATGATACCAGAGGTAGTGCCGCCTACCGCTATTTATTTAATCTTTTCTAAGCAATGCAACAAGGTCATTTCGTAGACCGAGAAGTTTGTCTTCTTTGTGATCCTTGATCATAGTAAGAAGAAGGTTTCCGCCACATTTTTGACCTCTACACAGAGCCTCTCTTTGCAGCAGAATCAAGTGGATGGGATCATGGAAGATTACAGAGACATCTTCTCCTCACCAATCGAGGTACCGATGCACTGTGAGGTCAAGCATCCAATTAATCTAACCCTTGGTTCACCTCTTCCTAATGGACCAATATATTGTCGCTCATTGATGGAAAATGAAGAAATCAAGAATCATATCCAAGAGATGATTCAAAAGGGGCACATCAGACCCAACTCCTCCCCTTGCAGAAGCCCAATTGTACTAGTGCAGAAGAAAGATGGGACCTGGTAGCTCTGCATTGATTACAGAGAATTAAACAAAATCACAGTCATGAACCAATACCCAATTCCTCGAATTGATGACCTTCATGACCAACTCAAGGGGGAAAAGTTCTTCAGCAAGATTGACCTAAAGTCTAGCTACCACTAGGTTCCCATCAAACTGCTTGGTGTATGGAAGACAACTTTCAAATATAAATAAGGTATCTTCAAATGGTTGGTCATGCCCTTTATCTTGACAAATGCACCAACAAATTTCATGAGGTTGATGGATGATGTATTGAGACCCTTCACCAACTCTTTTATGGTGGTATATCTAGATGGCATTCTCATCTTCAACAAAACTTTAGAGGAGCACATGCAACATATTCAATAGCTTTTGAGCACTATGTGGCAACACAATCTATATGCCAACTTGGAAAAATGCTCCTTTGGAATGAACATGGTCTAATACTTGGGATACATTGTTGATGAGTATGGGGTACATGTGGATCCATCTAAGATCCAAGTCATTCGTGACTGGCCAACCTCGACCATACTAACCGAGCTTAGGATCTTCTTGGGACTTTCCAACTTCTACTGACGGTTCATGTTGGAATTCTTCCATATTGCATGGGCCCTCAGCCAAGTGACCAAGGGTGGTGGCAAGGAAAATTTCACATGGGGGAAGGCACAACAACGAGCATTTGATGATATGAAGCATCACTTGTGCTCATCTCCAATACTGTCCTTACCCGATCTACAACAACTATTCAAGATTGAGATTGATGCATATGACTATGTTGTAGGCTCAGTTCTCACTCAACATGGTCATCCAGTAGCATACCATAGTGAGACACTCTTAGATATCGTCTGTAAATACCCCACCTATGACAAGGAAATGTATTGCATTGTGCAAGGATGTTGCCAATGGAAAAATTACATTCTAGGAAAGGAGACAATCATCCACACTGATCACAAGCCTCTACAGTTCATACATACACAAGGGAAGTTTTAGAATGATCGCCATCAAAATTGGTCCACATACCTGTAGCAGTTCCATCTCAACATCAAGTATCAGATAGGGAGCTCAAATCATGTTGTTGACTACCTCAGTCGACCTCCTATGGCTGAACTCACCATTGTGCTCCATTCTTGTGGGCATGAGGAATCTAAGTGGCCCCAACTTTATCGACAAGATCCCAACTTCACTACCACCTATCACCTCTTGGGTATAGGCACAGATATCACTGATTTTCACATTCAGGATGGAATATTATGCCTTTTGGGCCACCTTAGTGTTCCTACAAGAAAGTGTGCAAAGTTGATTTGGGAGGTTCACTATAGTCAGATGGTAGGACATTTTGGCATGAAGAAAACTGTGGCCATTCTACAGAAACATTTTTATTGGCCAAAAATTCGACATGACGTCACCAAGTATATCAGATCTTGCACTACCTGTGCCATTTCCAAGCCAACCATCAAGAAGAAATGGTTATACACCCCTCTTCCTACTCCCAAGAGGCCTTGAGAATCCATCTTGATGGATTACATGTCTGGCCTTCCATCCACCAAGCAAGGCAATGATTGTATATTTGTGGTGGTTGATCAGTTTTCGAAGATGTCCATTCTCACAGCCTGCAAGAAGAGAATCACAACGATAGATACTTCCAAGATCTTATTTGAATGAGTGTGGGTCCATTTTGGGATACCAAATACCATCATCTCCGATCGAGACAACAGGTTCCTCAAAACATTTTGGTCGAGTCTCTGGTCATTGTTGGACACCAAGCTCACTAAATCCACTGCCTTCCACACTCAAATCGATGGCCAAAAACAATTTGTCAATCGAATGATTGTGCACATCCTGTGCATGTATAACTCTAAGAATCTACATATATGGGATGAGAGTCTTCCCCATGTTCAACACAACTACAACATGGCTCTCCATAGTTCCGCTGACCATAGCCCATTTTAGGTGGGGATGGGATTCCAACCATTGGGTCCCATTGATGTTGCGCTACCTCTTGCAACCACACAAACAAAGTCTTCCCATGTTCAGTCTGAGGCTGACAAAGCCACCAAATTCATTGAGAGGATTCAGAACATCCACCAATAGGTCCATGGGATTTTTCATAACACCGGGTATTGCACAATTTTTAGGTGGGTGACAAGGTCTTGTTACATTTGTAGAAACAACTCCTTACATGGCCCCATCAGAATCTTTTTCCACTTATCTATGGGCCTTACACTATCACCAAGGTTGTGGGTGACAATTATTTTGATCTCAACACTCCCCCCTTCCTTGGCGAACACCCAGTGTTCAATGCGGACCTCCTCCAACCATATTTTCCACCATTATTGGACACCTCGGAGATCTCAAAACAATTGACACCAAAATATTTCAACCCTGACTGCATGGAACAGGAATCCACTAATCATATAGTGGGCACACAAGTCAAGGGCACTCGCCAGCAAAGGATCCAACTTTATTGGGTTGTCAAGGTAGGGAAACTCCTGCACCAAGGAAAGTGGCTCACCTAGGGCCAAATTCAGCAGAAATTTCCTCACCTGATGGGGGCACTCAATGAAATGGAGACCATTTCTTCCTAAGGGGGGAGAAATAATTCAGGTGGATATTGGTGGCCACCCACCTATTCCAACTGGCTCCTCTTGACAGTTTTTAGTTCAACATGTTTCTTTGTAATGATGACATTTCTTTGTAATTGTGGGTTCTGCACTTTCAGGGCTATCCTGAAGCCCTAAAAAACATCCAGGTGTATATTGGTGGCCTCCCACCCATTTCAACTGACTTATTTTGAAAGTTTTCATGTCATTACATCTTTTTGTACTTCCAAGGCCGTTTTGGGGCACTAAACAATGTTTTTTTTTTTTTTTTTGGAAGGATTTCCACAGTCAAACTATAAATGAATTCAAATTTTGATGGCAAAATGTGTAGTTCTCAAAAATACCTTTCCAACGGGCTATCACACACCTAAAACAAAGGTTGTATGAAAAATTTACGACCCCGAGAAGTTGAGGTACCAAATTACCCATCAAGGCCCACATAACATTTGGTGTTTCATCTCCTAGGGTTAGGTTTTTGGATGTCTATGGTTTTTGAATTCATGAGTAATGTTAAAAAGGAATCTAGAGCCTCATTGTAACCATTCTTCTTAGACAGATGTGTGTAGAAGGCACATCTCTTCTCAGAGATAACTACCACCATTCGAGCAAGTTGTTTCCAGTTCTGTAGTTTTACAATTTCAACCTATTTTGTTTATTCAATAGAATTTATTGTTCCATGTATATCTATTGTTGTTCTCCATATCTCTGTGTTATTGTATTCGGTGTTTTATTCATTTTTTTCTTCTCATAAATCTAGATCAGAGAGGGAGAAATGGCATGATGTACCTTGTTTAAAAGTTTTTCATTGTTGCTTCCAATCCATGAGATTGATATTCAAAATCTCTAGCACAACTTGATACATGCAATGGGAATAAAAGATAAACAACTATCTCCTACTCTAGTTGATTAGGTAAAACAAATTCATCTATGAAGATTGAAGGAAAAATAGACAAGCACATGCAAGATTACACAACCTTGATGGAAATAGGCCAAGTATATTAAAATGAGAACAAAAGGATAAAATTTACAGACCATGATTGATGCAGTAGCATCTTGTCCAATCTCTCCTCATCCAGCCATTGCAAGAATCTACTAATATCAAAATGATGATACTCTAATTGATTACCTCTCCTCTTCACCTTGGAAAGCCTTCAATATATAGGCTTGAGAGGCACAACCATCATGAGAAAATGAGGGATATGGTTGAGGATATGGATCCTTGAGGTTTGGATCAGATCCTAAAGTTAATGCAAAGCATGGGGTTTGAACATAACCAATCCCATCTTGAGAGAGATGGCCCTTGAGAAAAGGTGGAGGATCCCCAATTTTTCTCAACAAGAATGGCACTCCCCCAGAGTGAGAGACAGGGAGCCACCCTAGCAGTGGCGCTCCCCTAGCATGAGAGAGGGGGTGCCATATCCGTCTCCCAACATGTCCAGGGGGTGCCACCCTTCATAAATGCTCAAACATACGTTGAACTTTCCAAGGAAAAGGTGTGTTTTGACCTTGAAATGATGGGTTTCCTCCTCCCATATGACTTAGGGGTCATGGAAAATTGTTTTCATGGTGTCAATGAGTGGAGACACTCAACAGAGTGAATGCAACACTTGGGAAGGTGCATAGGATACTTGTGACAATGCATGCAACAATTATTGAGGTGCATATGTCACTTTGCAACACTTGCAACACTTAGGGTGCAAAATGAAAATGTGACATTTTGATGTGTAATAGATGCCCCCTAAAGTGTGAGGTTAGAAGAGAAACTAATGGTCAAAACAATTTACAAATTATTTAATGCAAGGGTGTTGGAGTGGGAGAACCTGGAATAAGTTTCCAAAACTCATCAAACAATATTAATATATGTTCCATTTTTGAGGTAGGCATACCTATTCTTGGGATACAAGATGACTCAAAGCACGGTCATCGAACAATACACTGCAGATCCATGAGAATACTAAATAAGGATATGACCACCAGAGATACAATGTGGATCCATACCTCCATGACATGAACTGATCACAACCACAAAAAATACATAGTGGAGCTATGAGATCACAAAACATAGCCACATAACAATACAATGTGGATCTATGTGACAATATATATATCAATAAGATTGTCAGCATGACGATTGATCTAAAATCTTCGACATGCTCAAAAGATCTCCATTGCAGCCTAGGAAAAGCACATAACAGAGTGAGCGCCCAACCCAGGGTCTTCGTCCTGATCCCGATGTGGTATGAATATAGCCATGTGAATAGATGATTTGATGTCGAACATGGTAGAAACCACTTGATTACTGGTCATTGAGGTAAACCATTAACAAGTGCAAGGGAAATCACCAATGATGACAATGACCCCCAAGGTACCCTAGTGCACTCCATCGAATGTGAATAAATGATCTGAGGTAAAACATTCATGGAATCATCCGATCAAAATTCAATGATGTAAGCTACTGTCAGAAGCGAGGAGGTCTGTCATTGAGGAATGTAGGTCCCAAGGAACTAACTAGTTTCTCAGTCTAATTCTCAGATAATGTGCTGAAGTCAACTGGAAAAGACTCGTCGAATGAGGGCCTTGATGTATCCCTTGTCATCAACACAAAACTAACATGGGAAAGTGATGTAAGATGGTGAATCGAATGAGTATGGACTGACAGATGAAATGGAAACTGGTAATACTGTAGATGGATGGTTTGAAGTGAAACTTCCCTTGAACATTATGAAGCACAGTAACTGACTTGGTAGGATTGACTCAACGAGTACCAAGAATGCAATGTGACGGTAATAAGAGCACTCTTCAACTGAACAAAAAAGTATGACTGTATGACTTAGAGGCAAGTAGATTACCCAATTGTAAGACAAGACATAAATAAGTGCCATGTTCAAGGGTGACAATATATGCCATAAAGGATTCCAAAAAGCTTGACCCACTTCCTTCATTTTTTCCCCCATCTAGATAAATGAGTACCTATTTCTTTTTTAATGAGCTTGAGGAGGATAAAATATGCTCGGTATATCTCATCCTTCGGATGAGTTCCTCGACATATGTTTCACGAACCTAGGGAAGGAGGGGTTCAACCCCATATGGGTCCTGGATATTGGACTCACATAGGTCCTTCGATGCATATTTTTACGAGCCCAAAGAAGGTAAACTTGGTGGTTTTTCATGTTTAGAGAGTTTGAAAAGAACTTAAATATGACTCCATGGATGAATTTTTCATAAATTTAGTCTCCCGAGCCCGAAAAAATTGTAAAAGAATACAGGGGAGAACTCTTCTGATCATGCTTGATTAGAGTAGTCCTTTTTCATAATTAGTCTCACGATGTTGAAAAAGAGATAAACTACCACTCGAAAGACGCCCTTTCAAACCTTTTAATGAGTGTGAAAGGAAACAATCTCACTCGACAATCTTTTCTTATTTAGGGAGTCTGAAAAGACCTTAAAGGAGACCCCAAAGAGTTCATTTTTCGTATAGATTTTACGAGTTCAAAAAAGAGATAAGAGTATGCTCGGTAACCTATTATCATGTTTTAATGAGCATGAGAAAGAACAAAGACTAAGATCGTTCCAAAAAAATATTACTACGTTATGATGGGAATGACATCCAAGGGAGGATCACTCCTAGAAACATGTCTCTCTAGAGATAATTTCCCCCTAGCTTGCATGATAGAAACTAGTGGTCTCACTCCAACATGATGTCCAGAAGCTGGGGACCTACCCCCTAAGCGTCGTTTCTTCCGATGACTCGTCTTCTTTCCTCATTTAGGCGTCTGGTTACTAATAGGAACATTTCCACTAGGCAGAGGAAAATAAGGTTCAAGTATGTGATCCAGAGTGAGACTCGATTCTAATAGAGGGAGGTCTTTTTCATTTTTGAATGAGCTTGACATAGACGATGAACTATGCTCGTAAGCGTCTGTTTCATGTTTTAATGAGCTTGAAATATGAATAGAACTATGCTCATCAATACTAGGGACTACCAAAGGATCAGATAATTCTAAGGATTGTCTCACCTAAGTCAAAATCATGTTTAACATGGAAACCTACGTGGTGGTAGGAGTGGGAAAAGGAAAAAACCCCATGAGTGAGGAATCCTTAAGAAGACCTACACATACACTCTCAAAACCATTATGTCCTAGAAAAGGGACATTATTCACTATAACTTTGTGGATATCTGGAGGTGTATAGTAAAGTTGGTCAACTGTGGTAATTTTTCCTTTATGGGGAAATTGTAAGATACAAAACACCGAAGATGCGACGCCAGTCATCGCATAGAAACAACTATGACAAAGTAACAAATTATAATCCAAGGGCACGTAAAACACTTCGATATCGACCAAAACAATTTTACCTTTCAATGTTACATTGAAATAATTCAAGAGTCTGTGAGGTTGGAAACCACGTCCATCAAATTATTTTAGGGTGGTAGGGGATTGGGTAAGTGTAGGAGAACCAAGGGCTCTCCAACAAGTCAAAGACATGACACAGGTGGAGACTCCTTTATCCAAAACAATACGATGGATGTTCTTTCCACCATCCAAAACTTGAATTTCGAATGCTAAGTGGCTGGAGAGCCTCTCCTTAAAATAATCATTATTAAACATAATTAGGTTCGACTCCTCTATATCCATGGCTCCAATGGCTGACAACAGGGTTCTACAAAATTCGAGGGTTGACATAGAAGAAGGTGCTTGTGCCAAATCTTCAACAATGTTGTAGTTTTTGGCAACGTGAGCATTGGGATTAAATGTCGCTTTTCAAATTAGGCTCTTGGGTGGGGGCAACGTTGCGTCAGAAATTGGCTTCTCAATGTGAAGAGGATTGGAAGATGGAGGAGGAGTGGAACTATAGGGGTGATCGACAACCTTTCCTTTAGTCTAATCACCTAGAGGAGTGTCATAGGTATTTTCTCTAGTAGTGACATTAACCGTATTAAACATGTACACCTCAGAGGAGCTCAATGAAGCATCCCCATGGTGGGAATGACCTATGTTTCCCCCTTGCAAAGGGGAAGGATGTTGTGCAACCAAATGTTGTTGCTAAACCGGTTGGGAGGTACCCTTCAGATGTTTAGCGACATCCTCACAATGAGGGAAGTATTTCATGTACCGGTCTTCCTCACAAATCATACAAGGAGATTTAGGCTTCCTAGTTAGTTGAGTATCAACAGTCTTAGGATTATCTTTCTCATTAGAATATTTCTTGGATTTACCCTTGTTTTTATTCTTACCTCTTGGTTTCTGAGATGAAGTGGATTGGACCACATTCACCTCAGAGGTTTGAGCAGGAGCAGAAGTAGTTTTGGTGTCTGAAACAGAACTTGGTTCCGGAGCAGGTCTTGAAGGATCGTTCGACAGGCGAGGAGCATTAGGGATCAGATCGTAAAGTGTGTCAGACTAGGAGTAAACCAAGACCAAATAATGCACACGGTTGATATCCTACTCCTCAATAACTATATTTCCCATAGCAACATCACGGGCAATGGGAGGCAAGAGCGACTTTGTAAACCAATCCATGAGGAGTTGGTCCGGAATAGGATATTTAATCAACCATCTCCATCGTCTCCACTCATGGATGTGATCGGATATGTGGATGAAAGAGGATTGTCGGAGTGAGGTCAAAAGTTATGTACTGATCTCATACCATATAGGAAACTGAAAGTGTGTCAAGAAATCCATAGCAAGAGAATTAAAGTTGGAAAAGGAGTTATGTGGCAGTTCAATATACCATTTCGTTGTTGAACTTGTAAGTGTTCTCTAAAAAATTCTAAGACGGATGGAATCATCTATTAAAGAGCTAGAAGAACACCATACATGGGAAGTTATAACATGATTTCTAGGATCTTCCCCAAGTTTTCCATTGAATTTCAGGATGTTGGACGATAATTTGGTAGGGATGGTAGGCCAAAAAGGGGCATGAAGGATGGGATTGTTTGTTAAACACGATAGATATGGAAAATATAACATAGCCAAGAATGGAAGTTGTCGATTAGGAAGTGGATACTGGTGATAAACATGTTGTGTGGGAAAACCAATAGGATCATATCCAAGTTGTGGAAATATGACAAAACTATATGTTCCTCCCATATATGGTGGCTACCCAGGTTGTCCACCCATGTAAGGTGGTTGTCCGGTTTGTCCACCCATGTACTGTGACTGAAGAGATGGACCTCCTACATAATGCAGTTGACCTATTGGTCCCCGTATGTATGGTGGTGGAAGGGAATTTTTCATTGGAATCGTGGGGTCTACATATTGATAGGGAAAATTTCCTTGCAGAGGAATACTTGCTAGATTGGGTTGAGCCCACAAAGGATTCGCAACTCCTAGATATGGATGTCCAAGATGCAGGCTATTGGTAGTAGGGATAGAAGGACTTGCAAGAGCATCTTTCCCCCATGATTTTTGATGTTGCAACCATGTAGGTTTCCCCCCAGTAAAATTTTTCCCTACAACTGAATGTTTCCCCCTGGCTGAAGGTTGGCCTCCCATTGAAGATTGACCTCCAACATAGGGTGTACTAATTTGCGATGTGTAAGATGGAGGTTGAGTATCTTGTGAAACTGTGGTTGTGTGAATGAATTGACTTCCATCCATTTGACCGATGGAACGACCAAGTAAGGAACTTGGTGTGTGCATATGCATAAATAGTGAAACAGGAGTATTACCAGACCCATGTGAGAAATGAGATAAATGCACAAGTGGTTGAGTTGGGGTTACTTGGTTCAACGAGATTTCTGGTAATAATGAAGCAAAAACAATATTAACTACATAAGTTGTGGAAAAAGATGAGTTCCCAAGTCCTTCAGGAAAACCAAAAGATGATGGGTTCAGGCCAAAAGATTGTGTAGTGGTGAAACCAGGTGGTAATCGATAAGAATAATAAGAATCGCCATATCTTGTGGATGGTAGATCAATGAGTGGTTGGACAAATGGATCAGTAAACGAAGGATTAACGAAAGATGAAAATATTTCTACGAAGGTTGGGACCAGTTATTCAACGTGTTGGCCACTTCCAGGAGTGATTCTCCTGGTTTCAGAAGTGTGATTTGCAATCATTTCTTTGTAAGAAATATTGTGTTGAGGTTCCTAAATGTCGAGTTCCATACCTTGTATACTATGAAATCTCTAATCTTAAGGTCAACTATGAAATTCAAAGAAACACACTCCTATGAAAACTAAAAGATATCAACCAAGCAACAATAGGCTCAAGGATCTTCTAAAGATGGGATATCAGGCCTCCAATGAAGAAGTGAGAAGCAGTTACCTTTCCTTCCACGTAACATCCCTTATCGGTGCAAGCAACCCTCACTTTCATGGGATCACCCTCCAAGGGTACTGAGAGTGTGATACGACATCTGCCCCAAGTATCGTGGTAATCCCCCCATAGTCACCTTTTTAGGTACCTAAGAAATGCCACTAAGGTTACCAAATCGCAGTTAGCCTCTGGGTGGGTACAGTCGACATTTGGGACCAAACGTATGACCAGGATATCAAAGTCCAAATCTCTTCAAGAGATTGAAGAAAAGTGGACCGGTAAGACTCCAGAGGACCCTAGACGGATTCAAAGTTCACGAAGCACCAACACCAAATGAAACCAGTGGTTTCTCAAGAAAACCCCCCAATATACGCTCCATCTGCTACAATTGGTTAAGCTTTGGAGGGGTAATCTTTGTTTCTGTCTTGCACGCGACCTTGTGTTTAGCCCCTGTGTGAGAGGGGTTTCCTGACTATGCTTATATGAAAGATGGATTTGCACGCTCTTTAGTGCTCTACAATATGTTTAGTAGTCTTGGACAATGTACTCACTTTACCTGGTCCAAAGACCCTAATATTGTGCTACTGTTAGTGTACTAAAACCAAAAAATGTTCTAGTTGATTTTATTAGCGTGTGGTTGATTTTAATTGATTTTAACTCAAAAGGTTCATGGAAATGAAACTGATGATGTGTAAGAGATTCGACTCCAATAGAATGCAAAATAATGAGATGTAATTTGTTCTTTTCAATGAATTATGTGTATGGGAAGGATACAATTTTTATTCTTCTTAACACAAGAAATCACTCAAAACAATGTAACTTTCAATTTCTGGGACCAATATGATGCCAAACTACCCAGCAAATTTTTCCTAAAACCGAAATGCACATGCAAAAACTAGCTCTTTTTCCAAACATGTACCAAAACAAACTTTCTAATGAATGTAATATTTCTTCGTTGGATTATGTATGCAAGGAGATAGGCAAACTTTTTGCTTCTTAACTTTTCAAATGGAATGAAAATACATCTATGTTTGACACAAAGAAGTATGAGGAAAAAAGAAATCAAACAAGGTGCACTCAAAATGATGAGAAATGGAAGAAAACAAGTAGTAGATAACATGTTCAATCAAGAATTCAAAGATGCAAAAGTGAAAGAAGACAAGCACTCATGAAAATCCTCAAACAATGAGCAACAAGAAACAATGATCAAGTTGGGTTGTGGTAAGCAAGAGAGTCCTAATCATCCAGAAAGGCGAGATGTTTCAAATGAAGATAAGAAGGATCAACATCGAGAAACCTTTGCAAACCCTAGTTGATGAACAATCCTAAAAAATCAAGCAATCTGAAATTTTTGCGAGACGAAGATAAGAAAAACTCAAAGGCAGGAAGAATCAAGGGATCTTGTTAACCCAAGGGGACCACAACTAGGAGAATATTTGAAAACTCAAGAAAGAAACATAAATGAGTGATAATTGTCAATTTCTCAGGAAAACAAATTCAAAGACAATCAAGGAGTCTCTGGGGAAAAAACCCCTCAAAATCAGACTGAGAAAGAGCAAGCAGAAAGAGGCAAAATCACCAAAATAGGGGGACTGTCACCCCTGTTCTCAAGGAGACAGAGTGATAGTTAGAGGAATGGTACTCCATAAGAGGCTCTGGGGGAGCGTCAGTCAACTAATGGCGCCCTCTAGCAGGCCTCTGGGGAGCTCCAATGAGTTAAGTGGCACCCTGGTGTGAACTGCAGGGGAGTGCCACCCTTCTGAAAAGTTCAAAAACTTGCTCAAAAGGGATAAAAACTCAGAAAAACCAATAAATGACTTTGTGATCTCTTCAATTAAGAAGAGGGAAGGGTAAATAGATCATAATCAAGTAACAAACAAGATCTAATGATAGGAAAAGGCTTCAAACGATCCAAGGAAAGATTAGTCAAAGTCCTTCCCCAGTGGAGTCGCCAATTTTTATTACAGAATGTTTCTTTTGCGGATAGATGAAAGCTCCCTTATGTTACTAGACCCCTATACCAAGACAAAAACACTACAATTGGACACTAACATCCCTTTAAACTCATTTTAACCAATCAATAAGAGAGACGAAGAAAGAGCATGATGTACCTTGTTTCGAAGTTTGTCCTCGCTACTTTTGATTCGTGAGATTGATCTTCAAACTCCCTGGTGCAACTTGATACCTACAATGGGAAGAAAAGAGAAATGACTATCCCCTAATCTAGTTGATTAGGTAAAACAAATTCATCTATGAATATTGAAGGAACAATAGACAAGCACATGCAAGAATACACAGGATTGAAGGAAATAGGCCAAGTATATTCAAATTATAACCAAAAGGAGAACACTTACAAACCACGATTGATGCAGTAGCAACCTCTCCAAGCTCTCCTCATCCAACCCTTGCACGAATCTACCAAGATCAAAATGATGATACTCTGATTGATTACCTCTACCCTTCACCTTGGAAATCCTTCAATATATAAGCTTGAGAGGCACAACCACCATGAAAAAATGAGGGATATGGTTGAGGATATGGCTCCTTGAGGTTTGGATTATATACTAAAGTGAATCCAAATCATGGGGGTTGAACATAACCAACCCGATCTTGAGAGAGCTAGCCCTTGAGAAAAGGTGGAGGATCCCCAATTTTTCTCAACAAGAATGGAGCTCCCCCAAATTGACAGACAGGGTGCCACCCTAGCAATGGCACTCCCCTAGCATGAGAGAGGGGGCACCATGTCCCTCCCCTAGCATGGCCAAGGGGTGCCACCCTTCATAAATTCTCAAAAATAGATCAAATTTTATAAGGAAAAGGTGTGTTTTGACCTTGAAATGATGGGTTTCCTCATCCCATATGATTTAGGAGTCATGGAAAATTGTTTTCATGGTGTCAAGGGGTGGAAACACCTGAAAAAGTGAATGTGACACTTGGGAAGGTGCATATGACACTTGCGGCAGTGCATGTGACACTTACCGAGGTGCATACGTCACTTTGTGACACTTACGACACTTAGGGTGCGAAACAAACATGTGATAGTTTGATGTATAACAACACTAAGGATATTTATATGGAGTAACCCCCAATATTTGAAAAGGATGGTATTTCTTGTGTCAAGTGAAGAAAGCCTGGTAGGAATGAAACAAAGTCTCCAAGGGATTGTATGAGAAAATCAATATATTGTTTCTAGACATTGGTTTCGACTGTTATGAATCACATAACAATATTTATGTTTTACAAATGATAACAGTTTCACTTTAATTTGATGATTTAATCATTCCTAGAAGTAGTGAAATTAATTTTAGGTTTGAAGAAACATCTAATATATACTTATGAAATGACCAACCTATGTATATTGCATTTATTTCTGGGCATCCAAGTGTTATAAATGGATGATGATATATTTGTTTCTCATCCTCAATATGCTTTGAATCTATTATGTAGGCTCAAGATGGAAGATTGTAATCTGTGTGCTTCACCATTTCAATCAGGAGTAAAGCTAACTAAGGAGTGTGATTCTCCAAAGTTGATGCTACTTTCTATAAACATCTTATTGGTAGGATCGTCTATTTAACACACAATTGACTTGATATTTGTTGTCTCTAGTTTCATCGTGTAGGATTTGAACAAGAACCATTTATAGGTCATAAAGAGGACTTTTCGCTATATCAATGGTACATATAAACTTGGTATAAAGTATTGAAGTAAGAATGTGAATCAACTGGTTAGTTATACCAACTTAGATTGGTTTGGAGACACATATGATATGAATCTGACTTCAGACTATGTGTTTCATTTTGGATCTAGACCCATAGTGTGGTCTTGTAAGAAACAAAAGATTGTTTCCTTGTTGACCATAAAAGCTAAATATATAGGTGTAGTTAGTGCTGGCATAGAGACAATGTGGATTCACAACCTAATGGGTGAGCTCGAATTTTCCTTTGAGGAGTCAATTGTAAAGTATTGTGACAATAAAAGTGCAATACAAGTAGTTGAAATTCTCATTGTTTATAGTAGGATGAATCATATAGAGCTTCATGCCTATTTTTTGAGATAGTTGGTACATGAGAAATTTGTGTCTCTTGTTTATCGTAGGACAAATGATTAAATCCCTAGTATTTTTATGAAGTCATTGACAATAGTTAAGTATGTGAAACTTTAGGTTATGCGAGGCTTCAGGATGTTGTATAGAGATAATTCCATATCCTAAAGTTCTAGAAAGTTGTGTTGATGAGGGGGTGTTGGAACAACAAGTTCATCCCATCTCTGGATCCTTTTGAGATAGTCACTATAATCCCATTGACAATTGAAGGTCGACTAGATAGTTCATTGGATAGTTGATTAAGCAGTCAACTAGTCAAACTAAACCAATAGTGGTCTCAACTAGGTTAAATGTTGTGTAGGTCGAGGTAGAAAAGCTCGAGATCCAGATGAGCTTAAGGTGATCAAAGTTGGTTATGCCTTCCTTATTATATGGAGTTAGTTATGTTTCGGGTTATATATAGATGATCATATGTATTAGTCTATCAATGAAAAATATTATGTGTTGATTATTCATTCCATATGTTGAGCTATACTCATTTGTGATTCAGTACTATAATGGTGTTTGTAGACACCACCTCTCATTGAAATTCATTGTTATTCACTTATGAAATTCTTGAGTCTTCCACCAATGTGGTCATTAGATAATGTCGTAGTATAAATGTTCTACGAAATGACTCTTTTCCGATGATATTTTTTGAGGACCTTTGCCTGAAATCCGGTGAGAAATTGTTAGATTTGCATATTTAAGTGATTATTTTTGTATAATTCAAGTGCCCCATAGGTTTTTCAGCGTGTTGAATCCATTTATGCATTCATAAATGGATTTTAAATACAAAAGGTAGTGAGTTCATGTAGATTTATGTTGTTGAATTCCGACGAAAAAAGCCATTTCGTAGAACAATTAAACAAGGCCTTAGATAAGTTGTGACCAAGTCAAATTATGTTGAATTAATCTTGTGTAAGTTTAGTAGGCACTCTATAATGTTTAATAAGCTTTTGTGTTTTTCTAAGATGAACATGAGAAAAATGTTAGAAGAATGAAAAGTCTCATTAGGAAAAACATGTGTGGAGAGGATCTCCTTTGTATCATTCATTACTTGGGATTAATACAATGTGTTGTTGAGAGTGGTGTTTTTACTATGTGAGGTGGTTTTCTCCACTATAGCCTCAATGTCCCATTGTTATGTTTTCTTGTCAATTTGTGACTTTTTATCTTATTTTGCAACTTATCATCTTCCTATTCTCTATTTTGTATATAAAACTCTTCATTTTCCTTTTTAGTAGATCATCTTGCACACTTTTCATTGCACTCATTATATGTTCTTTTCATGCATTTTGATTAAAACACTTCATTCTTTTTGTCTTGCTAGTCTTTCTTACATAAAACTTAAAATGTGGGTGAGTATATGTAAAACAACAATGAGATACACCATATTTGATATCTTAAAATAACTTCTAAAACTATAAAAAAATACTCTCCCTCTCTCTCAATCAACCATAATTCAAAATTCAAAGATTCACTTATTGGAAATGACCTCCAACATCCATGTGGCCATATAAAAAGTAATGAAGCCAAATTATTGTAAAATTGTAAACTTGAATTGAACATGTGAGGAAAAATAAAAACAGGTGTTAAAATAATTGTAGCACATGTAGTATATGGAGAGAAATCACAATATGTTTAAAATAACATATACAACAATTTAACTTCATATGTATATTCTTGTTCTGATAATAAACTATTTCTTTAGAGTTTTTTATACATATTTCATTTTTTTTCTTCTCAATATTTTCAATCTCAATCAGTTTCGTTATATTGTTATTTGCACATGTTGTTGGAGGTTGCTGGAGTCCAGCAAGTTATATTCAGCGTAAATATGTAGAAATTGAACAATTTCAATGCTCTAAATGTTTTGGGCGGTATAATTTTTAAAATTATAATAATTATATGGATCTTAACGATTAAATTGCATTTGGATTAAGAAAAAACTCCATTTCCAAATTCCAATTCCAACACTGATACAATCGATGCAAAATCAAAATTCAAAAGATTCCAGAAAAGACGCAGAGAAAGGTCGAAATCCTTTCGATTTATCCTACAGTTTCATTCCACATTAGGCAAATCATCACTCTGTTTTCAACTGGAACCTGCATTTATTATCGAAGCTTTAAAAATGGACAGTACCATTTACGAATCTACAGAGCATCTGCACCATCACTCTGTTTTCAACTGAAACATGCATTTATTATTGAAGCTTTAAAAATGAACAGTACCCTTTACGAAGAATCTACACAGCATTTGCACACGGCTCACAAAGCCGAGAACAAGAATATCGGCAATCTATCTAAGTCTTTACACAGGAATGACAGGGTCAATAACCAGATTATACAAAGTTGACAACTTTTATAGGTAGAACAGCGGGCTGCTGCAACGAAGATATATGTAATCAGCTCGCCTCTGCTGCCGCCATTCAAGCACCCGGAATGTTCAAGGATTATTTTTCCGACAAGTTTTGGAAAAGTAACGTTTTCAGAGTTATTTTAAAAGTTCTCCTTCTAATGTAGGAGAACTTTAATAGAATTCTGGTACTGGTCAGACAACAATGACAGAACATTTATAGAATTCTGGTACTGGTCATACAACAATTACAAAATATAGTGCAATAAAATATAAGATCGCAAAAGCATTTTAACACATCAAAACTGCTGCGAGGCTTCAAAAGTCTGTCCGAACTGCCAATTCGAAGGAGCCACGTCGTAGAAGGTAATGGATCTGCCATCGGCGGTGGTCACGTGGAAGGATAGGCTCTGTCCGTTGAGGTACGAGTTGCTCTGCCAGTTGGCTCCCCAGTTCCTCGACATGGCTTGCCATCCAGTGTTCGATCCCTTGATCGACACCGCGCTAATCGCCCCGTCTCCGCCCACATTCGAGATCAGAACAAGGTCGAAGTATGAAAGGCCATTAATGGTAAATCGAACACCTCCAGAAGGTGTGCACGGGACTCTGCACATTATGTAACTTATTCACTCATCTATCAATCTGTGCGAAAATTTGAAAGAAACCCAAAACACAAAATCCCATAATGCATCTGATCGTTACTTACCTTCTGAAGAGAACGGGCACAATACCTCCACTGTAAATGGCGATCTGCTCCCACGCAGGCTGGGCCATGTCGAAATGCATGAGGGGAGGATTACACCAACCCCCATCGTTGTTGGGAAGAGCATAGTTAGGAGGACAGAAATTAGTCGCTGTGATTCTTATCGATTTTGGCCCAGGCAAACACCATTGCGGATCCTTGGTTATATCACACTGTATCTGGAAGCATTGCCCACAAGAGGCCCCACTGTTGAACAGAGCGGTGCTCAGAGCCGCAGTTTTAGTGCCATAGCCGGTGCTGTATAGATTACCGTATCCGCACGCTCCCCCTGATACATCACACACATCAGATCAGTACTCTTCATGAATAGAAACAGAAACATTGAAATCCAATCAAAATTTGTTGGAACTTCAATTTCAATTTAGTAGGTATAATTCAAATGCCATGAACGTTTTTAGTGGTGCTGAATTTATTTATGCATTGATTTCATGGTTCTGAATCTATTTATGCATTAAAAATGCATCTGAATCAATGGAAAATGGAGATTTCACCAAGATCTACTTCACAAGATTCCAATGAAAAAGTTCGAAAAAAAGCTAAATATCTATATCTAAATAATAGGATGATGATAACCTATAATATTCAAATGCCATAAAAGTTTTTCATGGTGCTAAATCCATTTTTGCATTAAAGAAATGCATCTTAATCCATTTATGCATTTAAAAATACAATTTAAACAATGGAAAATGGAGATTTCACCAAGATCTATATCACAGGATTCAGATGAAAAAATTCAAAAAGGAGCTAAATATCTATATCTAAATAATAGGATGATGATAACTTATAATTCAAGTGCCATGAAGGTTTTTCATGATGCTGAATCCATTTATGCATTCAAAAATGCAATTTAAACAATGGAAAATAGAGATTTCACCAAAATCTATTTCACAGGATTCTCATGAAAAAGCTCAAAAAAGAAAAAGTTCAGGATTCCAATGAAAAAGCTTTGAATCCATTTATGCATTCAAAAATGCAATTTAAACAATAGAAAATAAAGATTTCACCAAAATCTGTTTGACAGAATTCTAATGAAAAAACTCAAAAAAGAAAAAGTTCAAAATTCCATGAAAAACCTCAAACAGAAAAAAAGTTCAAGATTCAGATGAAAAAACTCAAAGAATTCAGATGAAAAAACTCAGAGAGAAAAAAGTTTTAAAAATTGAGCTAAATTTATGTATCTAAATAATAGGATGATGACTGATTGAACAAACCCTAAGAATATAAATTAAAAAAAAAAAAACTGAAGAAACAGAAACATTGAACAGGACAAACTGAACGAACCCCTTCAACTAAATCTAAATATTTAAGTCTCCAAAGAAACAAAGCGTCCAGAAGGAGCTAAATGCTTAATAGGATTGATGGTAACAGATTGAACAAATTTCTTAAACTAAAACTAAAATTATATATATATATAACGTACACTAATGTGTCTTATCAAAAAAGAAAAATACCCAACAACAAATTGGTTGAACTAGCTGCAAATATCCAAGATTATATAGAAAAAGGAAAGCAATTGTCTGTGAGTAAATAAAATACCCATGGTGCCAGAGGCATCACTGCCTCCATAGAATGTAGCATGGGCGCTGGTCCAGCCAGAATCAGTATACCCATCTGCAACCGATATCCTTATAACAATTGCAATAACGAATCCCTTCACAAGACTAGCTGCCTGGCGCTTTGTGATCCCTGTGGCCATTATGTGGAATGGGTTTGTTTGTTCAGCTTTCTCAGCCCAAAAAAGTTGCAGGCGCTAGTACTTGGATGCAAAGCCGTGTCTTTACTTTGGATTGTTCCGAGGCTCTTATATAGATTCAGCCTCAATAATTGGGCGATCCGTGATCGCGTAGAATATTGAATAGAATAATTATTTTAGGATCTACGTTTCTGGCAAGTTCTGGCAAATGCGCGAGACGATTTTGTCGATCATAAAATGTAATCTCAAACGGCATCCAAGAGTCCGCAGGGTTTAATGGTACTCTACGTGCGATCTGCCACGTTCTGACCACGAATCACGTTCTGTGCACATGGATTATTCCTGGTTTTGGTCCAAAATAATGGAAATTAAATCCTCCAATCGAATCCAGATGCGTGTTTGCTGACTTGTATTCGACTCTTGCGCTGTTCTTCCGTATATAGATATCGATGGTATATATGTTAAAAACATCCTGTGTATACGTTATTGAATTATTGAGCAAGCAATGCATGGAAAGGACATGCTTCAGTTATGGTTATATGTCAACGTGAGTGACGTTATGCATGTGGCTGTGTTTGGTGAAACCCTAGAATGCCACAACGATATCACGTGGACATGTTGCTGTGATTTCGGCACACATGGTGCTTCCCTCTCTCCCTCGACAAACCCATGGGCTGAAGAAGACGACATTTGTCATTAAACCTGCACTTCTTCCATAAATGGTCACATGCAAAAAGTAACAAAAACTGGCCAGATGTATGAGAGTCTAAAATTTACAGTGCACTTCATTTAAAGTTATGAGATACTGTTTTGTTTTCCACTGGATTCATTTGATTTTCTGTGCGCCAAGTTGCGTTCGATTTACCTCTGATGGTTTTTTGTATTTATACGGCGGCTTTGTTTCTAGTACTTGAATGATCTTCCCGTCCGTCTGTCAATGATTGGAGAACTATCAGGAAAATGTCTCATCTTGGCATTACAGTCCAAGTAAAGTTACCCTTTGGGTTTCAACTTAAATATTTTAAAGTACATATTCACCGACCAGGTTTCAGGATTTATAATTTAGTTGAATTTATGAGAGGCGTGTGCTTCTCACCTTTGTAGTGCTTACCTCACATTCTCGTAGGGTTTCGTTTATCAAGGATTGTATGCATGGACTAAGTAGGGTTTCCTTTTATCAAGGATTCAAGGATTGCATGTAAGGACTAAGTAGCTTGAGGAGCCAGGTTTCCTTTTATCAAGGATTGCATGTAAGGACTAAGTAGCTTGAGGAGCAAGTTTTTAATGGGGTAGTTTAATTGTTTTATTTTTTGGATTTATATATATGCTTAAAATTAATAAAAATATGGAATATATGAYTAAAATAGGTTTTAAAAATAAAATATTGACACAATTCTATTATTAATGAGTTAAGATGAGTTAAGAGAGGGAGTGAGGACAAGGGTGAGTTTTTCATGGATTGTTGGTTTGGGTGTATTTGCCACTKCTTTAAGATGAGTTAAGAGAGGGAGTGAAGGTGCATATTTCATGGATTGGTGATTTGGGTGTACATGGCTTTAAGATGAGTTAAGAGAGGGAGTGAGGACAAGGGTGGGTGTTTCATGGATTGGTGATTTGGGTGTACTTGTCATGGCTTTAAGATGAGTTAAGAGAGGGAGTGAGGACAAGGGTGAGTATTTCATGGATTGGTGATTTGGGTGTACTTGTCATGGCTTTAAGATGAGTTAAGAGAGGGAGTGAGGACAAGGGTGAGTGTTTCATGGATTGGTGATTTTGGTGTACTTGTCATGGCTTTAGATGAGTTAAGAGAGGGAGTGAGCACAAGGGTGAGTGTTTCATGGATTGGTGATTTGGGTGTACTTGTCATGGCTTGGGTGTACTTGTCATAGAATGCTTACATTCATGTACAAGATAAAATGTTTATTCATTACATTGGCCTTTCATCTTAACTCATGATAGACGCTCTTCATTCACCATATTGACCTTCAATTCAAATGACCCTATATATATTGATATTATTTATTTGTGTATATATACTTAGTTATTGATGTGGTAACTTTTTCCATCATCAGAAGACATGGGAGAAACACTTCACTCAATTTGGCAAAGCTATGTGGCTCGTGATATCCTGGGTTTGATACTCGATATCCAAGGCATCCACTCAATTTGTCCAAGTAGTTTCGTAGCTAGCTCCATGTTTCTATTCTCCTCCAACCTTCTAAAATTTCACCATAACAATCAATTTCTCCTATGTATATCGAGCTTACCTACCTTACTAGATTTTATGCAAGGGTATGTTGTTTCCATCGCCTTCAACATCTATTGAACATTTTAGCTTGTATCCCTCATCAAAAGTGGTGGTCTAAATTAAGTTGTAAATCTCATGGTGGGACACTATTATTCTCTATTTCTTCAATAAGAGACTCATGCTTAGGTTCATGGTTCCTTTGAGTTACTTTAACCATGATTCACATTATTGAGTCAACCCCCTTTCCCCTTTACAATATTAACCTCCTAACTTTTGAGACCTTGAGGGGTATTATTTTATTTAAGTTAAAGTGGGTCCCATTAAATGCACTAATCACTAAGTGACATGTGATAGCATAGTGGGGGATCATTTTTCCTTCAATGGTTAATGTAGGCCAAGAAGGCATGCTATATTAAGGCCCACATGCCCATAGGGACTCCCCACATAGGTGGCATGTTGAAATGAATTGCTTAGGAAAAAGTAACGAAGTATAGGAAAACATGTATGACTAATTAAGTCCTCTCTTGTCCAAGGATGGCATGGCATGTCAATCTGTCTATTGGACACATATCAAGTTAAGGTATTCATTGATGCCTTTCCAAATGCTAATATTGCCTCCCATGGAGATTTTTGATGGTGAGGCTTGTTATTGTCACATGCTAACGTGGAATGGGTGTCATCACAATGCTTTCAAAACATGGTCAAGTGGGTCAATGTCATTAACTAGAGATGATATTCTAGGTGCATAAGGATGCCCTACTTCCTTCTTTTATAAAAAATAAATAAGGATTCCTACTTCCTTTTTTAATAAAAAATAAATAAGGATGCCCTACTTCCTTTTTTTATAAAAAAATAAACTAAGTATGAAACATTTTTTATTGGCTTCCCTAAGGTATAAAACACATAACACATGTCACATGATGGTTAGCCATTGGTTTCAGGTCAAACCATGATGTGGTGTTGGTGTCATAATATGTCATCATCCTTTAAGTAGGTTAACTTAATTGGGTCAACCCTTAGTTGGTAATCTATGAGGAGATGTGAAAGCCACATGATGATGCCTTGTAGGGAAGGCCTACTAATGAAAAAATGGATAGGTATAAAAGGATATCCCCTATCCCACCCTTAAGGATGACATGTAAGGTCGTGGTAAGGTATAACATGTCCAAGATTATAGTCTCGACCCCATTAGGTGATAATATGTTAAGTAATGGATATGGGATAAATGATGTGTCACACATTGAATGTGTTGAGATGTGATTGACTTTTGAGTAGTAGATGGATGATGATCTGGTATAATGCGACATAGTGCAACACATATGGGGTGTCCCTCCAGATATGTGGTAAAATATTATAGGTTGTCAATGGAGTCTATCCTAGGTGGTCAACATATAGTGTTGCTATCCCTCCACTCAAATTCATTTCTCATTTGCAACATGCTTTCCCCTTGTGGGTTGATTTGTCTCCACAAGGAACCATCTCATGTGGATGGGGCCATGTATGATCCTTAGACAAATATGGTGGATTATATTTCCCCTCGTCATAATCACTTAGCCAATATTTTCTTACACAATTCTATGGGTGCAATTCTTGTTGTTCCTTGGAAGCTTAAAAAAAATATTATAGATTATGGAAAGGGGAGCTAATGATGTGACATTGGTGAAGTGTCACAAGATGATGCCACCCCTCTAGAAAAATAAATTAAGTGGGTAAATCCTTGGTATATTATATATGAGAGAAGTGGAAGGCTCACATAGCTACCTTGCAAAGGTGCTCCATCAACAAGAAAATGGATAAGTATAAAGAGAAATACATCTTACTAACAAATCCTACCATTATTAAGGATTGTGTGGTAATGTGTTATATTTAGTCATGTGGTAATGTATTATATTTAGAAAAGAGAAGGTCAAATAGGGTTATGCATCCATGTGAATTCATATCATAGATCAACTAATACATAGAACATTCTCTATGACATAGTTCCAAAATCCAATAACTCCATAAATTACAAACACTAAGCTTAAAAAATAGTGTAAAAATATAAATTAATAATTAATAATATAAGAAATGAATTTAATTGTAACAATAACGACTAAGATTTATGAGAAGCAATATTATAAACACAACTTATGCAATAGGATGAAAAAATTCTTCATTTAACCCAAGCTAATGTCACCTTGAGATAGATTCATAAACAATGTATTCACACGTGATTTTAGTTTCAAAGTTAACATATGCTAAGTAGAGATAGAAGTCCTATCATCCATTTAAAGGTTCATTGAACAATACTATTTATCAACCACTCTTGACTTTATATAGCCTACTAACCATAACCATCACAACAATTACACTCTTCCATTTTCAATAACCATCACAACGATTATACTCTCCCATTTTCAAGAAAGGTTAAACATACACATATACCATTACTTTACTTGAATAACAAAGTCCACAATCATTACAATTCTACAAGTTTGATCTCATAAATAAAATGAGCATACCTTCTACTAAAATATGTCAGACTAACTCTTAGTTCTTAAAAACAAAACCAAATAACAAAAGTAGAGGTTCAGAATAAAAATTCTATCAAAGGGGTGCCAAAGTGTACAAAACATGTTCTAACCAACCATAAAACCCAAACCTTGGGTTCACCCTCATGTTAAGATTATTCTTTCCCAAAATGAATATTCCATACTTAGTACACAAATGCACCAAGATACTACATATGCTAGTGATTATTCAAGCATGCATTGTGTAGTAAATCTTGATAGATTAAAGAGAGAATAAAACATAAAACTTCAGAAAAATGCCATTAAACTTTCAAGATACCAAAACATTCACCATGAACAACACAAGAATATAGAGAGAAGAACCCTTAAGGTAAGTTAACACCATCAAATACTCCTTATGGAAGAAATCACTCCAGAAACTAGGATTACTACAAAACAATATAAACCAATACACCTCCAATACAATGATACTCATATATTTATACTTTCTCATGAGTATTCCTAGGACTCTATGCCAACTACCCCTTATTATTATATTATTTCCTTTTAATTACATAGTGAACCTATGCCATTATTATGACCACATTACATTCAATATCCCATTAGATACCTCTCTAGATACATTACACATCCATATCATCATAGTTTATTCATAAAAAATTTCCAAATCAAATTTAGACATAAAAACTATTGATCAAACAAAATGAATTAATAAAAACTTTCCTCTTAATTCCAACCAGACCAATTCATACTCTTAAAATGGAGAAACTTCATACATTCTTTAAAAAAAAAAATCCAAATAACCAAACATCATTAAACAAAAAGCAACCATTGTTCAATAAATCATAAGAAACAATAAACCATGTTACCAATGTACCCATAAAACCATCTTTGAATCTAAAATCTAAAACCAGAATACCAAAACCAACTAACATGCTTCTCTCAAAGTGGTATTTGGTATGCTTCTCGAAGTGGTACCCCAAACACCATCAAGGAATTACATTAAAACCATATAGAGAACTTTGAGATCCACCCATGGTTCGTCCATTATAATTATAATAAACATATGAAGTGTAGAGTGGGTTAGGATCCACCCAATGTCCATCAGATATAATTATAATAATAGTGAAGTGCATAGGACTATGGGGTTTGCTTAGAATTTGCTTCATATAATTAAATGTAATAATAGTTGAAATGTAGAGTAGTTTGGGTCTACTCAAAGCTTGCTCGAAAATCATTATTTCAACAACAGATATAATTATAATAATAGTGAAGTGCATAGGACTATGGAGTTTGCCTAAAATTTGCTTTATATAATTAAATGTAATTATAATTAAATGTAATAATAGTTGAAATGTAGAGTAGTTTGGGTCTACCCAAAGCTTGCTCGAAAATCATTTATTCAACAAACTTGGGATAGGCCAAAATCAACTTTGCACTACACCCATAAATATTTACCTCCACATGAAATTATCCTTTTAAGTTTCGATTTAAATTTATAAACTACATATTTTTATATTTGCACCAATTAGCCCATAACCTTGACTCTTGGATCTAAAAATTAGTTGAATTTGGATTTAAAATTTAAATATTTACCTCCACATGAAATTATCCTTTTAAGTTTAGATTTAAATTTATAAACTATATATTTTTATATATGCACCAATTAGTTCATGACCTTGACTCTTGGATCTATAATTTAGTTAAAATTGGATTTAAAATTTAATTGAATTTATGAGAGGAGTTCATTTTTGCAACACTTACATCAAATTCTAGTAGGATTTAACTTACCAAGGATTGAATAAAGGGGGCAAGGAATTTGGGGAGGATGTTGTTGAGGAGTTAAGAGAAGAGATGTCATATTTATATCATATAGTTTGGTGATTTGAGTATGAACTATGAATATGTGGTGTCTATAAATGTCTATCCATAACATTATTCTTTCCATTTCTATCACCTCAACATCTTTATTATTTTCACTAGTTCAAGACAATGTTCCACGATGCCTTTAGAATCTAAGGGGAAATGCTCTTGGCAATCTCTTATGACTTTAGAATTTAAAGCAAAATGTTCCACGATACCTTTAGAATCTAAGGTGAAATGCTCTTTCCATTGATGAGTGGGGTTGAAGGGGAAAACCTATACAACATTCAGTACATTGAATTCCAGTTATATGCACCAAGTTCAAACCTACACACTTCAACAACTTGCACACCACAACATGTTATATGCACACTAAACTTTTGCATGCTAATCGTTGCCTAAATTGTTGCTTATCCTCAACAATAACACTATGTGGCATGCCAAGAAATAATAGTTACAGAATCATACTACCTTTTGTCACATGAATAAGAAGTATATAGTTGAAGTCTCTTCTATGTATATAATGTCTTATATGAAGCATAACTAATAGAATACAATATATAGTCATTCTCTTTCTTTCTTACACTCTCTTTTACAAAGCAATGCATAAATTATTTACACAGTAGTACAAACATTATTATGGTCTAATTTTTTTCTTTGTGTATTGTTCACTCATTATTTTCTTCTTGTTCACATATCCATAATTTAATCCATTCCAATCGTTTAACTTGTGCTCTATTTTGCATCCTAGAATCATATCATTGGGGGCATTGTTTATAAGGTATGGGAGGTCTTGGTGGCAAACTCCATGATGAGTCTTCAAGTGGTTTTACATGATGCTTGTGAAGGTTTTGTGTTGTTTTTTTGATACAAAACATAGATGTTATGGGGACATAATAATTTCTAGCCAAATGTTTCATATGCTCTAATGTTGAAACATAAATATGTTGAAATGCTCCATTCATAATCACAATCTACAAGTTGCATCATTTAAAAAGTTTCAAAATGTCACTATCATGTTCTTGTCAATGTCTCTTTAAGAGAATATTATCCAAGGTAAAATCTCCCTATCTCTTCATGGAAATAAGTCCATTCTTTACTATGTCATATAATTATTATATGACAATGATAAACTCAACTTGAAATATCAATACATTAATTTAATTAATTAACGATTTTGTATTAATTAGTTTATTTGTTATCGTCAATAAATTTATTATATAAATAATTTTTTATATTAACAATCTTCACAACAATTTAATTTAATTTAATTGAATTTTATTATATATATAATATATAACTTAGAAAAAAAATATGAGTTTCAAATTTTTCTCAATAAAAAGTTAAGAGTTATGTTTGTTCACAAATGAATAAAAACATTTACCCCCTAAAAAGCATAAAATGAAAACTTACCATTATCCTTACTAAAGGGTGAAACTTATTATATTAATAATTTTTTATATTAAAAATCTTTTTCAATTTGTAGTAAGTTCACAATCATTTAATTTAATTATATATAAATATATATAGTTGTATGGTTTATAACTTAGAAAAATATATGGGTTTCAAATTTCTCTTAATAAAGGAGTTATAAGCTATGTTTGCCCACAAATGAATACAAAACATTTACCCCTTAAAAACCATAAAATGAAAACGTACAATTATCCTTACTAGAGGGTGTACTTTATCCTTACCACATGGACTTATATTGGCGGTTCATATTATAATTGGAATATGGATACGTTATCTTCATTGTCGACTAATCAGTAAAGAAAATGAATTATAATTATTATATGTTATGTTGGGTGGCCTATATCGGCTGTTCATATTCGGTTCATATTATACCTTGAAATCTGGATAATTTATTTTCATTGTTGACTATGAGTAATGAGAATGATAGTATAGGTTAAAAAATTATTATTTTATAAAATATTAAATTAAGTTTTAAATTTTTTTTTAGAAACTATTAAATTAAGATTTTAATTTTTCTAGAAAATATTAAATTAAAATTATAAAAATGTTATCAAAAGATTACAAACTAAATAATTAAATGAAAAGATAAATAATTTTAAAAAATAAGAAAGATAATATATGGTTTCTACATAATTTTAATGATTAATTTTTTTGGTGCAAGCTATTTAAATATTTTGTTAATTTTATGAATTTATAAATAAATTTCTTTTATGTGTATGTTAACAAGCTTGGTTTTTGCACCAAGTATTCTATACAATTAAGACATATTTAATATGTTAGTGTTTCAAAACTTTTGGTATTAGTAAGTTGTTTAACACTAATGCTATATTAGGTGATCAAATTTGATTATGACAAAGTTTTGTATTAGAAAAGTTATTTACGTTAGTTGCTTCGTCTATATTGGTTGTCATTCTCAGTATACTTACAACTCGTCAAGAATGGTTGTGGACAAAAAAATAAACATTTAATTATCAATCTAATGGGATGCACCACTTTGCATTTCTTTTCAAAAAATTATATATATATATATATATATAGTTGTTTATGTGGCAACTGATTTTATTAGCACATGACATGGTAGAGCCGCTTCACTCAATTTAGAAATCTTAGATGGTTGACGACATCTAGGGTTTGATTTTGGCTAGGTAAGGCATCCACTCACTATTTCCAAGTAGTTTAATAGCCAAATCGAAGTTTCTATAAATTTTGATCTTTTGAAACTTCACCATGATAATCAATTTATCCCATGTATATCCAACTTACCTACCTTATTAGCTTCTTTGCAAGGAGACATTGTCACCATTGCCTTCAACATCTGTTGGACATCTTAACTTGTGTCCTAGATAAAAGGTGGTGGCCTAAATTAAGGTGTTAATTTCAAGTTGGGAAACTCTTATATTTCTTCAATAAGATATTTGTGCTTAGGTTCAATGTTCCCTCGACCTACTTTAACCTTGGTTGACATTATTAAGTCACCCCCTTCATAATATTAATCCCATAACATTTGATACCTTGAGGGATATTGTTTAGGTTCATTGTTCCTTCGACCTACTTTAACCTTGGTTGACATTATCAAGTCACCCCCCTTCGTAATATTAATCCCCTAACATTTGATACCTTGAGGGATATTGTTTCCTTTAATTTAAATAGGGTCCCACTGAATGCACAAGTCATTAGATTACATATGGAAATGAAATGAGGGATCATGTGTCCTTCCATGGTCAATGTAGGCCAAGAAGGCATGCTATACCAAGAGGGTCATATGATCTGAAGCACCGTAGGGATTTTCCATAGAGGTGGCATGAAAAATGGAATGCTTAGGAAAAATCAACGAAGTATAGGAAAAGGGTTTAATGGATGGCATGACATGTGGATATGTCTACTGGACACATGTAAAGTGAAGGTAGCTTGCTAATGCCCTGAAAAATTATAACATGGCCTCACATGGAGGCGTGTGGTGATGAGGCTTTCTATTTATGAAAATGTGGAACAATGACATCATAATGTTGTCAAGCTAGGTCCAAGAGGGCCAATGGAATCGGCTAGAGAATATTTTTAGGTGTGTGAGGATGCCTAACTTCCTATTTTTCTAGAAAAGACATTAAGAATGAAAATGATTTTTCCTTTCTCCCTGAAGGTTGACATGCCCCCAAAACACATGTCACCCTATGGTTAGCTATTTCTATTGTGTTAGACCATGAAATGGTGTTGATGATTTATCACAATATGGCATCATCTCTTAAGTAGGTTAACTCAATTGGGTCATCCCTTAATTGGTTATCTATGAGGAGAGGTGAAATCCCATTAAGATTCCCCATATGGTAGGCCTTCTCATGGAACAATGGCTAAGTATAGAAGGATATTCCCTAGCCTGCCCTTAAGGATGATATGTATTGTTATGATCCAACACCTTAAAAATGATAAAAAGTCAATGAATTAAGTCCACTTTGAAGGGAAAATCTCCTTTTACAATATATCAAATTCATAATACAATATGAGATGAGATAATATGATCCTAAGACTAAGCCTCCTTGTTATATATATAGGAGACAAAGGGTACAATTGTAGTGAAAGGGTGCAATGAAGAGTTCTAACTGACATACACATATAACACTAGAATTGTAATAATTCAATATCTAGGGCTTAATAAGGGGTTTTATACATAACATGGGGCTTTGTCTAGGGATATGTGAATCATTTTCTTATCATCCATAAAATAATGCATTTCAAAATATTGCTCTATTTGGTTCACCCAGGTAAATACCTATGTTCCATCAAACTTCTTTAATTCAATCTTGGGAAAGTTAAATTTTGGACCCCCACTGTAAGAGTTAAATCCACTAGAAAATTGCTTATTATTGACAGGTTTTCAACTAGAATACTACCTTTATTTTCCTGAGTTCCTTGCATTTTGATATCTCCTTTAGAGAGTCTATCATCTAGAGCATGAAACATCATGGAAGATAAGGAATTTTGCAATTCCTTCATGGATTTTTGTATATTTTCATCCATCTTATTTGTCATGCCATCCATCTTATTTGTCATGCCATCCATCTTATTTTTCATGTCATCCATCTTTTATCCATCTTATTTTCCATTTCGTTCATATTTCTTTTCATCTCATTCTTATTCTCATTCATCTTCTTATCCATATTGTTTTCCATTTCATCCATTATTTTTTTCATATTTCCATCCATCTTATGTTCCATTTGTTCCCTATTTTCAGTGATCCTTTTTTCCATCTGGCGACAAATCTCGTCGATTTCATCTTGAGTCATGGTTGAGATTTCTATAGGTTTAGATAGTGAAGTAAATTTTGGAGGAACCTTTGGAACCATCTGAGAAAATAACAATTCTCCTCTTTTTTCTCTTTATTAGAATTTTTGAATCACCAAAAATAGATCTTCCAATAAAAATTTATGCCAATTGTAAGTTACATACATTTTAAGCCCTTAATTTGGAGTATGTCCTCCTAGTTGGCCTTCCTTTTGATGTATTTCTAAAATTCTGTCCCTTCTGAGTATGAAATTTTGTCCTGTAGTACTCTGAAATGTCTTCTCTACAATTCCATAGGTTTGGCCAAAATCGGATGTGCCTAGTGAAAGTTAAGGTAAATTTCCCAAACCTTGATGATTTTTGGACTTTCTGGGAGAGCAAACTTGCACAGAATGCCACATGTCCAATATTTAATACCTGATTATAAAATTTCTACCATAAATACTATGGACTATCCTTTTTCAAATGCAATAGGTCTCATATAATTTGGATATTATGTGAAAAATATATGATTGTTTTACCCATAACACTTGTTTGAGACTGTTTATAGGACTAGTCAAAAACCCTATCTTCCACAGGGTATATCTCCGAACGTATGATTACCCATAAGCTAAAATTTTTACCAAAGATACCTCGATATGTCTTATAAATGACATCCACGTTTCTCTATCTGAATCATCCCAGAAAAAAAATAAATAAATAAATAAAATTATAGAGAAAATTGATAAGATGCCTTGATTGGAGAAGAAAAACCCTAAGAACCTCTCTCTAATACCAAATTTTATGATCCAACACCTTAAAAATGATAAAAAATCAATGAATTACAATCCAGTTCGAGGGGAAAACCTCCATTTAAAATATATCCAGTTCAAAATACAATATGAGATGAGATAATATGATCGTCTTCTTGTTATATATGTGTGTGTGTGTGTGTGTGTGTGTGTGTGTGTGTGTGTGTGTGTGTGTGTGTGTGTGAGTCAAAGGGAACAATTGTAATGAAAGGGTGCAATGAAGGGTTCTAGCTGACATACAAATATAACACTATAAATGTAGTAATTCAATGTCTAGGGATTAATAAGGGTTTTTATAGTTAACATGTGGATTTGTATGGGGCTTAACATGTATGGTTTGACATGTCCACACTTACATGTGTCAATGTTCAACCCCAATAAGTACTAGCATGTCAAACACTTGGCATGGAATAACCAATGTGTCACACATGCCATGTGTCAAAATGTGATTGGCTTCTGAGTACCATTCAGATGATAATGAGCCAAAATGAAAAATAAATGACATGTTCCACTAAACACATCACAAAAGAATATAGATTTTCAATAGGGTCTATCCTAGGTGGTTAACACAAAGTGTTGTTATCCATTACACTCAAGTTCAATTCTTTCTTGCAACATGCTTGCACCTTATGGGTTGATTTTCCTCTATAAGGAGCCATCTCATGTGAATGGGGCCATGTATGATCCTTAGGTGAATTTGGTGGATTATATTCCTCCTAGTCATAATCACTTTACTAAGGTTTTCTTTCATAGGTCCACGAGTGTAATTATTTCCATTGATAGGAAGCTCATAAAAAAAAATTATAGGTTGCAAATAAGAGAGATATTGATGTGACATTAGTGAATTTCCACAACATGATGCCACCCATATAGAAATTCAACTTCAATGGGTTCACCCTTAATAGAATATCTATGAGAGAAAGTGGAAGGCTTGTGTGATAGTGTGTTATATTGATACAAGAGTGAGATAACTAGGGTTGTGCATTTAGGTCAATAATTATTGACACATGATAGTATAGTTGACAAAAGTGACAAGGCTAAATTCCTTAATTTTATCCATGTGTTTCTTCAACGCTTTTGCTAAGTCCTCTACTTAGAGTATTTCTTCAATTTATACAATATAAGGGAGCTCATTGACTACAACCAATATCTTTTCTTAAGAACATTATATAATGGTCCAAAAGGGATATTTGAATCTATAACTACTAATGCATAAAGAACTCTATATGGTATAGTCCCAAAATGTCATAACTCCTAAGATGAAAACCACCATGCATCAAGAGTATTTTAACAATTTATTGACTATGAGTAAACTAGCAATAGCCCCCAAAGGTGCAAAGAAATGTTGTTGATGGTCTATTTAATTACCCACTATTTTTCAACAAGAGTCACTGAATGGATTGTACATTAAATTTTCAACCCATGGTCCAAATGCTTGTGAGATGTCGTGCACTATATGTACGGGCTCGAAGTTCCTCCTTTACTACTAGTTTGTTTATCATGCTCTTAATGAATTGAAAATTCACACTTGCATAATCAAACATGCTTGAATTGAAACACACTTGCATAAATCAAATTCTTGTAAATACTAATATATTGCTGGTAGTAAAAATAATTGATTAAGTTGTGGAATGCAAATGAACATGGGTAAAAGAAAAATTGAAAAAAACACATTAAAAACATAATTGAGAAACAATCTAAAGTACCTATCACTCTATTCCCCTGGAGCAAGATTTTCCTCCTAGAATATGGCACTGAGTTTAAACTACAACATCATAAATCAAATCATTCACAATAGAAAAACTATAAAACTGTTATTTATATTAGAACGTGATCTCTTGAAATTGTATGTTATGCCATGATAGTTTATATTGTCTACTCTAAGTGTCATTTCTTAGAACAAAGATGACACTCTCTTATATACAAGAGCTTGCTTGAAATAGAAATAACAAACACCTAAATATAAATCCACTTGAGGATATAATATTCTCAATTGGTTACAACAACTCATAACTAAACACATAAATAGTTCCAAGATTCTTGCTACACCCATAAATACATCCAAGATGGTTGTTGATGATGCTCCTAGATTCGTGGCATAATTGGTTGTTGGAATATAGGCTGAATATAGGTTCGAATATTAATTCATGTAGCGTAGAATAACTACATTTGGAACATGTATATCTGCAGGCCATGGATCTATAACAAACAAACAAATATATAGCAAACAGATAGTTTTGTAACAAATAGTTCTGTAGAAAATGAATCTGCAACAATTTGTAAACTAATCCTTTATTCAAAGATACATGCAAATACACACTTTTCCTAATGTTTAATAATCAAATCAAATCAAATACTAGATAATGCAATTTAAAAACACCTTGAGCCTAAATCCAACATTCGAGCAGTAAAAATGATTAATACATGGTTATGGGTAAGTGAAAAGAGTTCATGAATAAGGGAAAGAGGATGGAAAAATATGGTAAAATTGTGACTCATCAATTGTTATAATGAAATATCAATTAATGTAGTTTCTTATACTCAATTTCAGTACATATGAAGTGTGTTATTGGAGTACGTTATGCACTAAGACGACAACATATATATGTTAGAATAGTACTAATCATTTGTTTAAGTTTTTTTTTTTTGAAAATATAAATGGAACATGGAAAGATCATTTGAGGAGATGCAATTAAAAATGGCGTCATAGAAATTATTAAATGGAGAGACATTCTTGGAATGAAAGTAACATTAACATACCCAAGAAAACTTAATGATGCAGCCTAGATGAATTGGACATCCCGATGAAGGAAGCAACTTGTAACTGTGTTATCTGGGATTTCCCATGTTCATGCATCTAATGGTGGTCATGAACTGCACCATATTTCAATATTTGATCGATGTTTCTTGAAAACCTTCTTCTCTACATCCTAATTTGAAGAGCTAAGTGGAGAATTCATGATAATACATAATGTAGAACGAGAATGACATGTATGCATTGAAATTATCCAGATTTAATAACCAAAATCAATATCTGATCATAAGACTATCTCTACCATATTTTCTAGAAGAGGAAAACACATTTTATAGGAAGACATGTCATGGAGAGAGTTTAAGTTTGTTCCCAACAATGATTTTTATTTGTGAGAAGAACAAGTTTTTTTCCATGTATTTCCAATACATCTCATTGTGGGTCAATTGAAAGTATGCAGTGTGGGTACTCGTTTGATTCAAAATTTAATAATACATCCAACAAGTGCCTACGCTTGAAATTTGAGTAAACCTATAAGGAGATAAGGTGAAAATACAATTAAAAAAAGAAGTTTTCTTTATTTCCCTCCAACATTGTTTAACCTTATGGTTGACATCAACATCTTGAATCCTATTGGTTCTTTTAAAGTTGATGTTGATAACACATTTTTCTATTTTGAGGCCCATTTTTTACCTCAAAAACTATCTAATTAATAAGAGTATCTTATCGTAATACAAGCATGTCTCTTTACATCCAACTTATTTGTCTTATCATATGGAATATTAGCCCATGCTATGCATCTAATTTTTCTAAGATGTCCTACTATGGGATTTATCTTACTCCATTTCTCAAAGGGAGTTATGTCCCATACTACTTTGGTTAGAATTAGATTCAAAAGATAGTTTGAGCAGTGGATAACTTTTGCCCAAAACCTAGTCAACAAACCTTTGGCCTGAAGAAGATGCCATGCCATTTCAACTAAGGTTTGATTCTTTCTTTCAACATCACCATTTTGATGTGGTGCATAATGTACTAATCTCAAACATTTCACTAGTTGACCACATTGCTTTTCAACCAATGCCCTAAATTCCTTTAATTTCTCAAATACATGATACCATCCTTATTTTCCAAGAAATATACTCAAGTATACTTGGAAAATAATCGTTGAAATTCAAAACATACCTTGAACCTACTAGGGATGATTTGTTCAAGGTACATAAGTCACTATAAACAAGTTATAGTTGAGTATTTACTCTCCAATCTTTCCATGTTTTGAATGTATCTTTGTGATGCTTTCCTCGCACACAACCTTCACATACAACATCAAGGGAAACAACCCTAGGTAGTCCAACAACCATGTCATGTTTAACCATTGGCTTCATACTTCATAAATTTAGACATCTAAGTATCTCATGTTAAATTTTTCTTTATATTAATGATACTCTCAACAACAACAATGATGTTATTGTACATATATTTCACAAAAAAATTGATATGGACAAAATTTTACCTTCTTTTAAGTTTGAGTTAGTTAGGGTACATACAACAAATTGTCACTCAAACTAGGTACATGATACACATTAATGATCACATAATTTTGACATACAATTTTATGAGTTTTACCCTTGTAGGGCTCTTAAGGGGGAAAATAGGGGATGTAAACCTAGGGTACATTTGAATCCCTAAACTCGCTAACTATGGGGTTAGATTAGTTAGTTAGGCAAGTTATGAGAGCCTTTCCCCTTAAGGATACCAATCCCCTAATTATATGTGCGGGTAAATTTTAATATATGCCTTATGTTAGTGATCAATTACCTTAAATTCTTAAGTTAAAATGAAAACCTAATCCTAATAAGATATATAAATTGAATATTAAATTAATAGATGTAGAAAATGTTATGGAAAATAGCTATTAATTAAAATAAAATATAAATTCTAAGTTAAAGTGAGTTGAAAATGAAGAATCACATTGTTAATCCAATGTAAACACGCAAAAATAAATGTCAAGTAAAATATTGAAATCATTAGATTGTTAAATTAATTGTAAATTAAATAGTTTGTAAGTGTATGATAGTTGATCATAATCAGTAAAATGACATGTGTATATACAATGGTTAAATAAGAAAAAATCAAATTGAAAAGTGCTCATAAATTAAACAAGAAAGTTAAGAAATGTAATATGCATAGAGAAAGACAAGTGCAGTTATGCCCAAAGAAATATTTATTCATTAATGAAGATTTTTATACAACTATTAGTAACAAAAATGGTCCTAGCAATTGTCTTGGCTACCTATAGATAGGATGTTTATGAGATCAAGTACTATTCACAACAATTTAAAGTCAAGTATGATGAAGCCCCAAAAAGTCCAAATCCTTTACTAAATCCACACTTAAAATGTCTAAAGGGTATTTGAGATCATGGTAATGTCAATCATATAGAAGTTTGCATAGAAATACATACATGAAGAAAATAAATAGAATTTACCTCTAGATGGAAGAACTTATGTGTTCACCCTAGTGCTAGACATTAGATTGTAGCCTACCTACCATTGCTTGTGTTGTTAGGATATTGAAGGACTGAGAAAATGAACTTAGATATTACACACTAGTCGAACAAGGCTATAGTTTCTCTCTTGTTTCTTCTCCCTTTGCTTAGGTACCCCTCGTCTCTTTGATAAGAGTCGGGTAGGAAATTGAAGAGTTGTAAGTGTTGCCTTTTGAATTTACTTCATAAATTATTCTAGGTCTTTTAATTTATAATTTTAATAAAGTAGGAATTTTGAAGTTCATATAAACTAAGGGGAACTAGGGTCCTAGGTCAACTAATGGTATGAACTCAACTAGTGTGCACACGAAAATAATTATAATGATGCATAAATTCCTCTAAAGTCCATTTGAACACAATTTCAAATTTAAACAACTCATCAATTATCAATTTCACAACACGTCTCTGTGTGTGTGTGTGTGTGTGTGTTCCACTGTCAATTTCCATAAAATCATGGGCATAAATACATAAATAATGTCTTCATGCGTTAATTACATATTCCAACATGATGAGGGTTTCTTATGATAAAGGTATTTATACATGGAATTATTAATATAGACAATAGTCTTGTTGTCTATTGGGATCTATATCCACTCTTGGAGTTCATCTAAAGATTTAATGGTAGGTTGTCCATCTATAGCTAGTAAGGCCAAAATATCCTGCTAACCATCTAAAGAAATGTTGAATCAATAGATAAGTATATGAATCGAGCAACCATAAATAGATCACAACCTAAACCTTCAACCATGCATGCATGTAGTACCTGAGATCAAACGGTAAGGGTGCATGTACGCCATATATATTAGTGAACTACTTCCCAAACACACTATGTGAGCTTAGGGTATGTCATCAAGCTCATCTCTCACCCACATAGGATAAACACTCAAAATGAATAGATGAGAGCTAATATCAAATATTTAACCCAAGCTCTCAAGCTTTCTTTGAATCTATGTCAACTACTACATAGAGCACTCTCTATGGCATAGTTCCAAAATACAATAACTCCATAAACTACAACCACTAAGCTTCAATAATAGTGTAACAATATATTAATGATGAATAAAATAAACAATGACTTTGATTATAACAACCTTGACTAAGCTTAAGATTTATGAAAATAAATATTATAAACACAACAACATGTGCAATATGATGATAAAATTTCTCATTTAGCCTAAGCTAATGTCACCTTAAGATAGATTAATAAACAATGTATCTACACAAGATTTTAGTTTCAAAATTTACAGTAGAGATATGAATTATATCATCCATTTAAAGGTTCATTAAACAATGCTATGATTTTTTATAACCTACTAACCATAATCATCGCAACTACTCTACTCTCCCATTTTCAAGAAAGGTTAAACATGCACATATACCAGTACTTAACTAACAAAGTCCACAATCATTATAATTCTACAAGTATGATCTCATAAACAAAATAAGCATATCTTCTACTGAAATATGTCAGATAACTATCAATGCTTAAAAACAAAACCAAGTAACAAAGGTAGAGGTTCAAAATAGAAAATTCTACAAAGGTGTGCTAAAGTGTACAAAACATGCTCTGCCCAATCATAAAACGCAAACCTTGGGTTCACCTTCATGTTAAGATTACACTTTCCCAAATTGAGTATGTCATACTTAGTACACCAAAGAGAGATATGCCCCAAGATAATACATATAATAGTGATTATTCAAGCATGCATCTCATAGTAAATCTTGATAGATTAAAGAGAATAAACTATAAAACTTTAAAAAAATATCATTAAACTCCCAAGATACCAAAATTCACTATGAACAACACAATAATATAGAGAGAAGAACTCTTACGGTAAGGTAACACCATAAAATACTCGAATCACTCTAAAAACTATGCTTACTACAAAACAATACAATCCAATATATCTCCACCACAATGATACTCGTGTGCATTTATACTTTCTCATGGGTATTCTTAGGGGTCTATGCCAACTACCACTTATTATTATATTATTTCCTTTAATTACATAGTGATCCTATTCCATTATTATGGCCACATTACATTCATCATCTCCTTGGATGCCTCCCTAGGTACCCCTAATTAGCCCATGATCTTAGACTCTTGGATTTGTAATTTACTTGAATTTGGATTTATAATTTAGTTGAATTTATGAGAGGAGCTTACATTTGCAACTCTTACATTAAATTCTAGTAGGGTTTTACTTACCAAGGATTGAATACAAGGGGGCAAGGAATTTGGGGAGGATGTTGTGGAGGTGTTAATAGAAGAGATGATGGATCTCTATCATATAGTTTGGTAATTTGAGTCTGAGCTATGAGTATATGGTGCCTAACTTCATTCATGAAATAAATTTCCATCCACAACATTACCCTTTCGGCCATTTTTATGACCTCAACACTTTTGTTATTTTCACTAGCCCAAGACAATGTTCCACGATGCCTTTAGAGTGTAAGGGGAAATTCCCTTGGAAATCTCTGATTGCCATTTATGAGTGGGGCCGAGGGGGAAAACCTCTACAACATTTAGTGCATTGAATTCCAACTATATGCACCAAGTTCCAACCTGCACACCACAACAATCTACATGCGCACTAAAAATTTGCATGCCAATCATTGCCAAGGTTGTTGCTTATCCTCAACAATAACATTATGTGGCATGCCAAGAAATAATAGTTACATAATCATACTACCTTTGTCACATGAATAGGAAGTCTATAACTGAAGTCTCTTCTATGTATATAATGTCCTATATGAAGCATGATTGATAGAATACAATATATAGTCATTCTCTTTCTCTTTTATACTCTCTTTCACAAAGAAATGCATAAATTATTTATATAGTAGTACAAACATCATTATGGTCTAATTCGTTTTTTGTGTTTTTCATTCATGTTCACATGCCCATAATTTAATCAATTCTTGTCCTTTAACTTGTCCTCCATTTTGCATCCTAGAATCATATTATTGAGGGCATTGTTTATAATTTCTGGGAGGTTTTGGTGGCAAACTCCACGATGAGTCTTCAAGTGGTTTTACATTATGCTTGTGAAGGTTTTGTATTGTTTTTTTGGATACAAGATGTAGATGTTATGGGGACATGATAGTTTCTAGCCAAATGTTTCATATGCTCTAATGATGAGGTATCAATATGTTGAAACGCTCCATTCATAATCACAATCTACAAGTTGCATAATTTAAAGAGTTTCAAAATGTCACTATCATGTTCTTGGTTAATGTCTCTTTGAGAGGATATTGTCCAAGGTAGAGTCTCTCCATTTCTCAATGGGAAGCAAGTCCATTCTTTGCATTCTTTGCTATGAGATATAATTATTATATGACAATGACAAATTCAACTAGGAAGATCAATAGATTAATTTCATTAATTAATGATTTTGTGTATTAAGTAATTTGTTTTTTTTTTATCAATAAACTTGTTATATTAATAATTTCTTATATTAAGAATCTTTTTCAATTTTGTTACTAATTAGTTTACAACAATTTTATATATATATATATAAGTTTGAAATGTCTTAATAAAAAAGTTATAAGTTATATTCGCCCTAATGAAGATAAACTATCATATTTCAATTATAATATGAACCGCCAATATAAGCCCATGTGTCAAGGATAAAATTAAACTCTCTATAAGTTATATTCGCCCTAATGAAGATAAGCTATCCATATTTCAATTATAATATGCAACCGCCAATATAAGCCCATGTGTTAAGGATAAAATTAAACCCTTAGTAAGGATAATGGTACGTTGTCATAAAATAAAACCCTCTAGTAAGGATAATGGTACGTTGTCAATTTATGCTTTTTAACAGGRSTAAATRTTTTTTAGTCATTAGTGGAGAAATATAATTTATAACTTCTTTATTAAGACAAATTTCAAACTTATATTTTGTTAAGGTTATAAGTTATATTTCCCCACTATATATATATTGACACATAAATTTGACATTTGTCTTGAGAAAGAAGTTATAAATTATAGTTCCCTACTAATGAATAGGGAACATTTACCCCTATCAAAAAAGAATAAAAACTAAAATGACAACGTGCCATTATCCTTACTAATGAATAGGGAACATTTACCCCTATTAAAAAGAATAAAATGACAACGTACCATTATCCTTACTAGAGGGTGTACTTTATCCTTACCACATGGGCTTAAAATGGCGGTTCATATTATAATTGAAATATGGATACTTTATCTTCATTGTTGAAGAGGAGTAAAGAAAATAAATTGTATGCTATGTTGGGCTACCTATATCGGCGGTTCATATTATACCTTGAAATATGGATAGTTTATTTTCATGATTGACTAAGTAATGAGAATGATACTATACGTTATAGTGGGGCCCAAACAAAATTGATGCCACAAAATATATATATTATATTAGTATATTTCTAAAACAGGGAAAGGGAACATCCCAAAAAAAAACTAATATATTTTTTTCTACCTTCATATTATTATTTTGTGAGAGAAAGTAGAAGACATTAATAAAATGAAATGAAATAAAGTAAAAGACAATTTATTTTATCATCATTAATTATTAGTAAATATAAATTTATGTCATTGATACCGTTTAGAATTGAATTTACATTAATTGTTTGTAAAATAAACTATATATATCTTCTGAAACGAGGAAAGTTCTAGGTATTCATGTGTTATCTTCTAATTACTTTGGCAAACATTATACTAGTGCATAAAACATGTAGGCATATAATACAAGTAACAATGATATTTCCACAGGTCTAATTGTATCATTTGACTGAACATTTCATATATAGAATTATGCTCAAAGCAAGAGAATAGTTCTATACAATACAAGTAAATTTGAGCAGTACAAAGCAAGTAACTTGAAGACATGATATTTTGGATAGGTCTACAAATGAAGTTGTTTAGTGGAACTAAGGGTCCATTTTTCACTTAAGATGATGTGAAATAACACTCAAGCATTGAAGCAAATAAGCTTTGCAATGTATTTCTTCCATCATATAGGAGTAGTACAAAATAATAATCTTCTAAGGTTGGTTTGAAGTCTAGAATTTTTAGAATGGGGTTAGAAATAATCTCTCCATTTCTAATCCTTGTAATAGAGTTTGTTGTTAACATTGATGGTATACCTTTAATACGTTGTTTCAAAAAAGGATAGATAAAGGGAATCGAAAGACCACCTAAGAAAAAAAGTGTTGCATTAATGTATTAGGAAAAATATAATGGATATGAATGAAATTCAAGAAGAATACATGTGTGAGCAAAGTCAAAAATACATTTATTGAAATGTCAATATATTTGTTGAAGTATGTATGTAACTATTTGAACAACAATAATTTATGTACTTGTGAAGAATTGAAGAAGGTCTAGGAATGACCTTGTAGAGGAAAGATCAAACAAAAATTTGCAAGTATATTTTACTCAAAGAAAGAAAATCGTGTTTTGATAGTATGTTTAACATTTGTATGATGTTAAGAATAATATGAATTTAAAAGTTTACATTGATGATATACACATATAGAGGGAGAGAAAATGATTTGGATTGGATTATTATATTATTTGTCATGTATCTCGATGCTTTCAGAGTGGAAAAAATTGGAGGAATAAACTTGCAGGGCCATTTTAGTGGCAAGTCCCAGTTTGGAAAATTGGGGCCTAGAACCTTTCAGGGCCATTTTGAGGCATCAAACGACATTTTTGGGGGTTAAAACGTTCTTAGCATATTTTGGATCCCATGACACTATTTTACACATCGAGACCCTTCCAACGGTGCAAAAATCACGTCAATCGGAGCTTGTAAGAAAAAGTTATGTCTCCTGCAAGTTGACCTACCGTGTTGAACACCATGGTACAAGAGGATGCCACATCAACCCCTAGTTACTCACGCGTGTGGGGTTAGAAATGTATGTAATTTAAAGAAGATTTTAGAAGTTCCAAAGCCCTATCACAATTGAGGGTTGAGGAATTAAAAAACCTACCCCTAGATAGCTATTGGGCTATGTGAAATACCGAGCCACTAGGAGGAGAATGGGGTTTCCATTCTTTTGCATTGTATCTTGTTATATAGGTGAGAAAAACATATGAGAGTGGTATTTCATGAGCATAACAGAGGAGGAGAGATTTTGTAGCAGCCATACATGCCACAAGTCAAAGGTAACTCCATAGAGAGTGCCTCTTTCTTTGTACTTGCATTATTTATATACCAGAGAAAAGAGAGAAGAGCAACCTCACCTTCGAGTTGGGTTTTCTCCCTATTGGGTTTCCTAGGTCACATCTTGTGTATATTTGTGGATGATGTGTGTCTTTATTTTTGTTCTCTATTTTTTGCATTTGAACTATTTCATATGTTTTTTTAAGAAGAAAACCAATAATCGAGAGTTTAAGATCTAAAGGAAAAATAACCTTAATAATAAGGATTTTAATTATTTATTAGATTTGTCGTGAAGAACTGTTCCCGTGGAATATCCATGGCAGTTTACAAATCATATTGGTATCAAAGAAAGTTTTTCTTTTGGGTATTTGTGGGAAGTTGCAGGATCCATGAATCAACTGAAAGAGAAGTTGCATAAACCCTAGCCATGGCGGACGAGTTTGTTCATAATAACCCTCAAGATGCAACATAAGAGAGATTTGAGAGGTTGGAAGTGCAAGTCATTGAAATCAGTCGCAATATGAACCTCCTCATGGTAGCTCTAGCAAGCAAGCTCAGATCATTCAGAGATGATGAAGGCTCTAACTCAGAGATTGGATTGGAGGGGAAATCAGGAGATCGAGAAGACTTAGGAAAGGAGTCATAGAAATAATCTGAGAAAGAGTAGTCAAGTTCGAGTGCCATGAACCCTTCACAGTCCCTATTCAAGATGGAAGTGAAATTGGAAATAAATCCATACCAAGGTGATATCGATGCATTAAAATTGAATCATTGTTTGCAACAACTAGAAGTTTATTTTAGTGCTCACCATATACATGAAGGGAAGAAGATTTCATTTGCTAGATTGAAGTTAGAGGGCCAAGATTTAACCTGGTGGGAAAGCCACACGAAAACACTTAGGCTCGAGGGTGATCCACCAGTAACTAGGTGAGAGGAATTCAAAACCCTCATCAAGTCCCAATTCTACCCTATTGGGTATGTAGAGGACCAATGGATTTGGTGGCACTACTTCAGGAAGAGGTAGGGGGAAATTGTATAGGAGTACACCATTGAGTTCAGAAAGATGGTCATCATGCTAGGTATCTCTCCCAAGAACTTATATGTAATCCTCAAGTATCTAGGGGGTTTAGACAGTCATCTACAAAAGAAGGTGATGTTCTTCAAGCCAAGGAAAGTGGATGATGCATGTGTACAGGCATAGTACCTGGAAAACATAGGCCAAAAGAAAGGGAAGTCAAGTGGTTCAAAACAAAAAGAGCACCAGGAAGATTCCAAGGAGGGGAAGAAGAAGTGGAAAGGGGGGAATATAAGAAGACAACAACCATTTCACATTCGAGTAAATATTCCAGAAACCATTGTAATCATTGCAACATTAATTTCCACACCGAGGAAAAATGTTGGAAACTACATCCAGAGCTGAACCCGAAGAATCACAAGAAGGACATAAAGAAAAAGAGCCTTCTAGCCATAGATTCAAGCAATCAAGTTAAAAGTAGCTCAGATGTGGATGAAAATATTTTATACACATATGCACAAAAGGAGGTGAATCTGAGTAGCCTTCATCACCAGGAAGAGAAGGAGATGACCAAGATCTTCTAGATCAAGATTCGGGTCAAGAAGACCAAGATATATGTTATGTTCAACTCTGGTTCCTAGACTAATCTCATAGTAGTGGATCTGGTCAACAATCTTGGATTGGAGGTTCACGATCATCCTAGCCCCTATCCATTGGGTTGGGTAAACAAGGATGCAAAGATAAAGGTAATTAAACAGTGTAAGATTAAATTTGATATAAGTGATGATTTTATTGATGAAGTGGAATTGGATGTAATACCCCTTGATGTATGTGGAGTAGTGTTTGGAATCCCTTACATGTATATGAGGGATGCAATATTCATGCGAAGAGAGAACCAATACCGACTGATGAAGGGTGGGAAGTCCTACACCATCCACGCACATAAAGCAAAGTCAAAGATATCATTGGTAAGTGCCAACCAAGCCAAGAAGTTGATTAGTTCTAGTAGTTAATAGGTTTTGTTTTTCTTAAGAGAAAATAAGTCTGGTGATGAGTCAGTGAGAGTGAAGGCATCCCTAGAGAGGTGTACTAAAGAGTAGAAACATCAGTTGGAGGAGTTGCTAGAGGCATAAAGAGGAGTGTTATAGGAGCCTGAAGGGATACCACTTAAGAGTATTGGAGCATGAAATCCAATTACTTCCAGACTCCCCCTTGTCGAATATTGGGTTGTATAGAAAGTCTGTTATGGAAGAAAATCATGTAAAGAGGCAGTTGCAACAGTGGTTGGAGTAGGGTGTGATTCGATCAAGTACCTCACCTTGTGGGTCACCCATCATAATTTTTCGCAAGAAGGATGGGGCTTGGATAATGTGTATCAATTATAGGGCATTGAACAAGATTACATTGAATAATCGATACCCTCTTCCAAGGATTGATGATTTGTTGGACTAGCTGCAACATGCCAAGTACTTCACTAAGTTGGATTTGAAATCAGGATATCACCAGGTACGATTCAAAGAAGAAGATACATGTAAGACAACCTTCAAGACAATGAAAGGTTTGTATGAGTGGTTGGTTATTCCATTCGGTTTATGCAATGCACCAACTACATTTATGAGATTAATGAATGATGTTTTACGACATTATCTAGATTCATTTTTTATTGTCTATTTGAATGATATGTTGGTTTATAGCGCTACATGGGAAGAGAGCATCACACATCTTATGCATGTGTTAGAGACTCTAAAAAGGCACCAATTGTTGGCCAATCTCAAGAAATGTGAGTTTTCTTAGCAGTCTTTGGTGTATTTTGGGTATGTGATCGATATAGGGGAACTCAATATAGATCCAACAAATATGGAGGCCATCATGAAATGGCTAGTTCCTACAAATGTCACTGAAGTTAGGAGTTTTGTTGGGGAAACACAATAATTGTGGAATTTCATAGCTTCATTTTCAGTGGTAGCTACACCACTCCACGCCATAACAGTTGGTGCTAATAGTTTCCAGCGGGGGAAGAATCAACAAAAGCCCTTTGATGAGATGAAAATAATGATCAGTCAAGTACCAATGCTCACACTACCAAACTTTTAGAATTCATTAGAAGTGGAGACAGATGTAAGTGGGTATTCCATGGGAGCAATACTTATGCAAGGAGGAAGGCATGTATGTTATCATTCTAAATTATTTCATGGGGTGGTTATCAACTACACTACCTACGACAAGGATCTCTATGCCTTGGTACAAGTTGTCAAAAAGTGGAAGCATTATCTGATGGGAAAGCATACCATCATCCACACAAATCACCAACCACTACAATATTTGCAGGACTAGAGTAAGCTACGACAAACTAGGCATTACAAGTGGATGGGGTTTTTACAAAAATTTCATTTGGTCATAAAGTATAAGAAGGGTAGCACAAATAAGTCCCCAGACATGATTTCACAACCACCCACATCCAATATTACAACTTCGGAAACTCTGATGCACATGGAGTCTTTTACCCACAATGCATATAAAGAGGCATGCACATAAGTTGAGGACTTCAAGGAGGTGTTTCAACAACTACAAGTCCAAATTCATATAGAAGAAGGTGACAAAAAGGATGGCTATCATTTCCAGAATGGTTTAATCTCCAAGCTTGACAAGCTCTATGTACCTAAAGGTGAATGGATGCATCTTATGAGAGAGGCTCACACCTCCAAGGTTGTAAGACATTTTGGTGTCGGGAAGACAATTTCCAATTTATAGAGGTATGTGTGCCATATTGTAAGAATATGTAGCATGGTATATTAGAGGATGTATAATTTGTTTCACCAGTAAGCCTAGTAACATGAAGCAAGGTCTATACCATCCCTTACCTATACCCACTTGACCTTGGGAAAGTATTTCCATGGATTTTGTGGGAGGTTTACCAACAAGCAGGAAGGGACATGAGCATCTATTTATGGTAGTTTACATGTTCAACAAAATGTGCATCTCATTCCTTGTAAACATACCATCAACGAACAAGAAGCAACAAACAAGTTCTTTGAACAGGTCTAGGTGCACTTTGGGATACCAAGGAGCATCATCTCAGCAAGGGATACCATATTACTTATTGCATTTTGGACTACATTGTGGGAGAATATGGACACTAAGTTGAAGAGATCTACAACATTCCATCCACATACATATGGGAATATGGAAGTAGTCAATAGGAATTTGGTGCTTCTTTTGAGGGGTTACAATCAGAAGCATCTAAAGATCTAGGATGAAAATATGGTCTATATACAACACTCTTATAACAAAGAAGTCCACACTTCTATTTGTAAGTCACCTTTTGAAACTTGCTTTAGGTATTTTCCACCTTCACACTTAGATGTTGTATATGGACAACAAGGAGGAGTGATGGAGGACCTTACATAAGATGCATTAAAAGTAAAAAAAAATGTTGAGAAGATCAGGAAGATCCATTTTCAAGTACAAGAGACACTGAAGAAATCACAAGAACAGTAAAAGTCTAGACATGACCAACACAAAATAGAGAGAAAATTTAGAGTGGGAGATAGAGTATGGTTACAACTGAATAAGGAAAGGCTACAGGGTCCTGGGAAGGAGATCAAGGCTCTGCGATATGGTCCTTTTGAGGTATTGGAAAAGTGGGAGATAACGCCTACAGACTTAGTCTACCCCCATGCATGTGCATTTACTCAGTCGTGAATGTGAATAATATCAAACTCTATAAGCCTTCCATGTTGCATTAGGAGGAGGAGCAGGTCCAACCTTCCATAGAGAACTTAGCACTAGATTCTCATACAAAGTTAGCAGAGGACATGGTTTTGCAGAAGTGGTCCAGAACTACGAGACAGGGGAAACATGACCTTTGGAAGATTGGTTTGAAAGAACAACTTCGAGGAAAAGAAAAGTGGTTCTCCAGGGAGAAGGTAGAGGAAAAATTTCCTCACCTCATTCAATAAATCTTTTGGGGACCAAAATCCTCCCTAAATGGGGAGGTATGATCCATATTGGATCATTCTATTATTTTTCATCTATATAGATGCTTTTAGAGTGGAAAAAAAATAGAGGAATCATCTTGTAAGGCCCTTTTAGTGGTAGGTCCCAATTTGGAAAATTGGGGTCCAGAACCTTCCGAGGCCATTTTGAGGCATAAAATGGAATTTTGGGGGGTCAAATATTTCCAATCTTATCTTGGACCCCATGCCACTATTCTACACATTGAGACATTTCCAACAATGCAAAAATCGCATCAATCGGAGCTCGTATGAAAAAGTTATGCCTCCCGCAAGTTGACCTACCGTGTTGACCACCATGGTATGAGAAGATGCCACAACAACCCCAGTTACTCATGCATATGGGGTTATCCATGTATGTAATTTAAAGAATATTCTAGAAGGTCCAAAACTTATCACAATTGAGGGTTGAGGAAGTCAAAAACCTACCCCTAGATGGCTATCATGTTATGTTAAATACTGGGTCACTAGGAGGAGAAGGGGTTTCCATTATTTTGCATTGTATCTTGTTCCATAGTTGAGTAAAACATCTGAGAGTGGCATTCTGTGAACATAATAGAGGAGGATAGATTAGGTAGCAACCATACAAGCCCCAGGTCAAAAGAGACTCCACAAAGAGTGCATCTTTCTTTCTACCTGCATCATTTGTATACCATAGAAAAGAGAGCGGGGTAGCATCACCTTCTAGCTAGGTTTTCTCCCATATTGGGTTTCCTAGGTCATATCTTGTGTATATTTTTGGATGGTGGGTATCTTTATTTTTGTTCTCTATTTTTCGCATTTGAACTATTTCATATGTTTTTTAAAGAAGAATACCAGTAATCGAGAGTCTGAGATCTAAATGAAAAATAACCTTAATAGTAAAGATTTTAGTTATTTGTCATATCTATTATGACGAATTATTCCAGTGGAATAGCCACGGTAGTTTACAGATCAAAAAAAGAACTAAACTAGTTGAGAATGTTTTTGAAGATGGATTTTAGAGTTCAAAATATATATTTATTAAATTTACTCCTATATAAAATTGTACATTTTTTTAATATTAAAATATGGGCTGGAATCACAAGTTGATTACTTGGATAATAACATATGCATTGGAATGAAAAGTATTTGATAACTATATAAAACATGTCACTCGGAATCAATAGAGCACAATTTTTGTAAGATATTGAATTTCTTGTGTTACACATAAAAGATAAGTATTTCTAATAAAAAATGCATTAGGCACAACATATTCTATATACACATTTCATTTTTACATGTAAATATAAATTATTTTTAAAAATCACCTTCTTTTGAGCTCAAGTATTCTAAGTAAGTATTCTATGTAGCTCAAGGTTATCATAAGATGTCGAATGCAAATGGTCCTAGGTATTCCACCATTGCTAACTTCTTCAATAAATTTGTAAATCAAAGTTGTTTCTTTGTAATAATATAAAAAAAAATAAGCAAATTTGTTTTGAAAATGAATAAAACATTTCTTTAAAAGTAAACACTAAAGAAGAATAAAAACAATGTTCAATCAAAACAAAGTAAAATATAGGAGGAACTAATGTGTAACAATAAATATGGTGGAGCCAAATTGAATTGAATTGAATGGAATAAATATTCACATATTTCCTAAAAATAAAAAAAGAAAATAAAAATATGCATGATCTCTAATGACATTGAGTGAACTAGTTGGACTTGAAATTTATAATCTAAAATGTATAATGACGTAAAAAATGTAAACAAGATAAAATGTTTTAAAAAATACAATAAACTAAACAAAATAAAATGTTTTAATAAATACAATGAACTACGTTCTTGTAGACTAATAAATTAGAAAACATAAAAATGACTTAAAAAATAGAATCATTTAAACAATATGACATGAATAGTTGCTATTTGAGTTGAGATGCCATATTTTTCAAAATACTTCCAAATTATCTTGTAACTAAAAATATTTATCAATTTTCCTCATCTAATGTTTCAAATCCCTTAACAAAAAGCTTCTTCTAAGAGAGGAGCATGTCACTCCCTCCAATAGATTTTACTATGTTATTAGGGCTTTCAAAATAGAGGGTTTAAGCTTGTTCATAAAATCCTTTATAAATATGGGTGTTACAATCATTTATGAAAGAGATTTAATCTTGATCATAAAATCCTTTATAAATAAGCTTGTTCATAAAATCATTTATGAAAGAGATTTAATCTTGATCATGATGGGTGTTACAAGCCCAACCACGAGCCATGCATGTGAGAAAGGTTACCGGTGCTCATTTGTGGCCAGCCGGTAGCAAGCAATGGAAATAGAATCCATGAAAACTTGAACGACACCGACCACTAATAACATTATCGCTCAAGGTTGCGTGTGCCATGTTTTGACTTTGATTGTCACACCTTGATTTTCGAACAAGTTGTTTCTATTATAGACTTGTGGTCCTATGTTGAGGGATTTTTGTGGCTTGATGTTTAGTTTCACATAGAAGAGATGAAAGTTAACAAGATAAATTTCACATAGAAGAGATGAAAGTTGATATGGCATGGATAGATGACGAAAGTCCGAGGAGAACCGACCTTTAAAAAAAATGCCTTCGATATAATTAAATAAAATATTAAATTAAAATTATAAAATGTTACGATAATGATTACAAATTAAATAATTAAATCAATAGATAAACAATTTTAAAAAAATATAAAAGATAATATATGAAAATATCAAATCAATAGGTAGGAAACTTCATATCTACGTAACCTTAATGATTAGTTCCTTTGGTGCAAGTTATTTAAATATTTTATTAATTTATGAACTTGTAAAAAATTATCTTTTATGTGCATCTTAACGAGAAGCTTGGTGCGTGCCTACATTATTAGCTTCTTTGCAAGGAGATACCATTTCTATTGTCTTCAACATATGTTGGACATTTTAGCTTGTATCTTAGATAAAAAGTGGTATCTTAGATTCCTTGTTCCTTCAACCTACTTTAAACTTGGTTCACATTATTGAGTTATTCCCATTGGTAATATTAATCCCTTAACATATGATACCTTGAGGGATATTGTTTTCCTTAAATTTAAATAGGGTCCCATCAAATGCACAAGTCATTAGATGGCATGTGACAATGCAATGGGGCATCATGTCTTCTTCCATGATTAATGTAGGTCAAGAAGGCATGCTATATCGAGAGGGTCATATGATTTGAAGTAATATACAAATTCACCATAGATGTGGCATGTAAAATGGATTATTTATGAAAAATAAACTAAAAGGGTTTTCTAAATAAACCCTTACTAGTACATGGATGGAATGACATGTGGATATGTCTACTGGAAACATGTCAAGTGAAAATTGCTTGTGTTGGAATACTAAGAGGTGGGGGAGGGGGAGCGGGGGCGGAGGGGGGGTGAATCAGTATGAGCACTTTATACCACTTTTAACCACAATATATAAACTTCAACTTTATAAATGTTCAAAAGTGTATAATCAATATATCATGAGCATTTATCATCAGTATATCATGAGAATATAAACCTAAGCACCATCACATCAACAAAATCACATCAAGTACACAATACACCAAAATTTACATGGAAACCCAAATGGGAGAAAACCACATAATGTTTTTTTTATATATCAAGAATTCATTCATAGGAAGCTCCAACTTCCCAATTCTCCAATTGCAACTAGAAGGAGGCTACAACCTCCTATTTACAGGATCCAACCTAAAGGAAGCTACAACTCCTTGAATTTTCTGGCTCCAACCAGAAGGAGGATACAACCCTCTAGGTTCTCCGACTCTAACTGGAAGGTGGCTACAACCACCTAGTTCCCAGGTTCCCACTTGAAGGAATCTCCAACTCCCTGATTCTCCAGCTCCAACCAGAAGGAGGATACAACCCCCTTTCCTGGCCCCGTCCTGTCACCCTAAAGTATAAGTGTATACCAATTGTCACTACCACAATCACTTCCACTATCATTGTCACTACCACTACCACTGTCATTGTCACAATCATTGTCACTATCACATCAACATGTAACCTATCAACCTATCCAACCAATCACTCTCACAACAACCTGTCCAACCGGTCACTGTCACAGCAACCTATCCAACCAATCATTGTATCATTCACAAAACCAGATTCACTCTCATCTTCATGAAACTCATGCCAAGATCACCAAGAGCATATCTCAAACCATATGGTTAATATCACCAACAAATGCCACTACCAAGCATGTACCAAGATCAACACCATACCATCACAAGATATGTGTCTCAACCATGTACCAAAGAATATTCCAACCAAGCATCAACCATGTACCACAACAAGTGCATCAACCATGCACCAACACCTATACCAAACCGTGCATCAACCATGCAACTCAACCTGTACCATATGCCTCAACCATCAACCATGTATACCAACCATGTACATCAACCATGCACATAAACACCATACCATGTACCATAATATATCATCAATGAAGTGCCTCAACCATATGCCAAGAGTATGTGCCAAATGTGTATCAAGAACATATCAAGATCACCAACAAGTGCCTCTATCAATGTACTAATACTATTAACATCAACAACCATATGCCTCAAACAACATGCCAACCATGTACCTCAAACAAGTGTCATATCACTCATGATATGCCTCAACTACCATAAACCATGTGCCACAAACCATATGCCAAGAAATGTATCTCAACCATATACCATATCAAGCATCAATCTTGTACTATATACCATACCAACAACCTTATGCAGATCTGTACCATGTCATCAATGAAGCATGTCAAAGAACCAATGCATGTCCCTCATGCATACATCACCATACAACATGAACATTCCTCAACCATGTACAAGCAATAACCATGTCATATGTTGTACTAGGCATAAGAGTGCTCCTCACTCATCCAACCAACCAACATATACCATATCCAAGTACAAGACCAACCACACCAAGAATTCCTCAAGCATTCACCACATCATAAGAAAAACTAACCATCAAAACAAATGTACAACCATACCAATACTTCTGAAGCTGACCTGAATCAATAAGATGCTGACCCGTGAACTTGCTTTCAGACTCTAGGGACCTGGTACCAACATCTATTCAAATGTTCATGAGCTTTTCAAATGTACGTGACTTTCCCTTCTACAACCCATGTACATACGGTCTTCCCCTCACTACAGCCCACGTACATACGCTCTTTCCCCCATTATATCCCATGTACATACACTCCCTTATAGGCCTACAAATCGCCTATACCTCAAAAACTAGGGATTTTCTCCATCGACCCTTCTTTGCTACCTCAGAAAATGACGCTACAACCTTAGCAAAAGATCACAAGAAAAATAAGAAATGAATAAGTGTGTGAATGTACTTGTGAATGAATCCTTAAGGTGTATTTATACTTTTTCTAAGTAATTCGTCTTCTTAATTTAGGGCTTCTAGGGTTTTCTTGTTACAAAAACTTTACCCTTTCATTCATTGACTTGTAACCAACTAGGGCTTCTTGACCATTCTTTGTGGCTTCCAACTTTACAAGGCCATATCTCCCTAACCGTGAGGAACCATGTGGCATTCCACATATCACCGGAAATGGCACAAAAGGTACTATCCATCTATGATAGTCTTACCTGAAATTTCACTATCCTTCATGTCCATATTCCTAAATCAACTTTGGGTCCCATAACCACACCTCCAGGGATACATGTAGACTCACTAGCATATTTGGCCCATTTTGTGATGGTTGTTTCGACGTTACTGCGACGTTATGTCGTTGATATGGCGATGAATTTGGAGTCTCTAAAACGTCGGTTTAGGTGACGTGGCATTTGCGACGAACTTGATCAAACGTCGCACAAGCGACGATATAGACAAACAATCTCAAACCAACTTTTCGTCTAAATTGTGACAATAACTTTTACAGTTAAACCGACGCATCAATAGAAGTTGGTGTCGCATATTCGACGACAACTTTTTGTTGTTTATGTAGCTAAAATGACGCAACAATAGAAGTTGTCGTCGCATATTCGACGCCACTTTTCGTTGTTTATATAGCTGAACCGTCGCATCAATAGAAGTTGTCGTCGCCTATTCGACAACAACTTTTTGTTGTTTATGTAGCTAAACCGACACATCAATATAATTTGTCATCGCCTATTCGACGACAACTTTCTGTTGTTTATATAGAAAAACCGTTGCACCAATAGAAACTGTTGTCACATAGGCGACGACATCTTTTCGTTGTTTATATAGCAAAACCGTTGCATCAATAGAAACTGTCGTCGCATAGGCGACGAAAACTTTTCGATGTTTATATAGAAAAACCGTCGCATCAATAAAAGTTTTCGTCGGATATGCGACGACCAAAATTTATATAGAAAAAAAAAATAAAAAAAAAATTGGGCATCAATTTTGATATTAATATTAATATTAAATCCCAAAGGGTATTGCATGAGCCCCATATTGATTGCACAAAGCCTTGGGACTTCTTTGATGGAGCTTATCAAGGCTCTCCAAAAATGTGTGGGGATGGAGTCATACTTTTTTTAGATCATTACCACTTCTTCTCCTTAAAATATGAAGAAGGACTGGGATCAAACAACATGGTTGAATTCTACACCCTCTAGACGTTGATGAAAGTGGCACTTGAAAAAAATATTATGTGTTTTCAAGTTCTTGGAGATTTTAATTTGTTGATGGATTGGGATAATGGAAAATTTAATATTACATATTTGGTCTTGGAGCCAATCATGGCACTATGATTGGAGAAAAAATCTATGTTCGAGGAGGCCTCATTTTTCCATATCTACATGGATTTTAATAAAAAATAGGA
>ML776801.1:191788-212089 GCA_009831015.1 Picea engelmannii
ATATTATGCAAAAATTGAAACAAATGAAAATGTTAAATTCCAAAAATTAATGTAAACAAATACCTGGAACAATCATTGTCAACATTATGTGCTCCCTCTTTATTGACATCCAAGGAGGAATGTTATTGTTGATAACAAAAATATGCTACACTGAGTAAATAGACCTAAGCTCTCTGAATGGATTAACACCGTCAACTGCCAATGAAAGCCTAACATTATGAGGTTCATCTTCGAAATCTTCCCATTTTTCCTCAATTTCCCTAAATGCAGAACCATCAACAGGCATTCGAAGAACACCATCTTCACTTCTGTTACGTGCATGGTAATCCATAAATTTTGCTATGCTTTCACACCTGAACAATCACTGCAAACGTGGAATTATGGGAATATGACGAAGAACCTTTCGAGGCACCCTTTTTGTTACTTGATCGGTTCGATATCTACTGATAAGAAATTGCGGACATTCGGTTTTCGAAGCATGTTGTCCATAATATATAATATGGTCATTATGACATGCATCTATAGTTTGATAATCCATTCCAATGTCTTTCATAATGGCATGCAAACCTCGATATGTGCGAGGTAAAATATTTGATGGTGGTAACAAAAAATCACCTAACAATATACAACATAACAAACAACTAGTTAATGTAAGAATATTAATCGTAAAAAATGCATTCTTATTTTACACATTAATTAACACTAAAAACAAATATAAAAAAAATCAACATTTATGTACAGTATGAGATGAAGCATATTACATACCTTAGTATCTGTGTCATACAAGTGTTCGACAAATTATTCATAACCTTTAAGTTCACCAACAACAATGTAGCAGAGAGAAGATTTGCTCTTGATCCTTCATAAATTCGTTTATTTGCCTTTTCTAATAGAGGTTCATCATAAATACCAACATTTTCCCCATCCTCATCCGGCTGTGAAAACAAATCTTGGATCATTTGATTTGTCCCATCATATTCTTCCATGGGATCATTAACTTGATTTGTCCCATCATCTTCTTCCATGAGATCCTCATTTGCTTAGTCATGATGATGTTCCTYGGCTTGTACAACATCATTTCTACTAATACTTGGTGCAATATTCTGCGGAAAGTTAGAGGGAAACTCTAAATTTATAATTACAAACAATCATGAAAAATTAGTGTATACTATAACAAACATTCAAACAATATATATACATATATATAATTTTATATAAAATTGACAAAATAAAAAAAGATAATAAATATATAGCTAATTACCATGGTACAATATCCATTCGATCCGCCATCAATGTGACCATATTTCCTACAATGTTTTGTAGTTGTTGCTATTAAAATTCTTATGGGACGTCTGAGGCAACATTTTTTACAAGGGCAATAAGATCTACCATCACCCTTTTCACCCGCTTTACTTTTTTCCCCACCTCTAACAACATTCTGCGACATTTTTCTGCACAAAAATACCCTTTCGGAACCGTTTTTGTTATAGCAAGATTGTTGCAACACCTTCAAATCGTCAAATATTTATAGGCCAATTGCGACGATAGTGACCTATAAATATATATATTTTTTACAACTATTTATTTTAGGTCATTTTCAATGGTAAAGTTTGACTAAATTATTATGGTCAACTATCGTCGCTTATGCGGCGGCCAATCTAAGGTCATCACTTATGCGGCGAACATTGACCATTACAGTTTAGTCAAACTGTAGGCGTCGAGATTGCGACGAACACGGGGTAGATTTAGAAAAAAAGAACTTTTTCTCTTGCATGTTGCGACGAAAGAGTACTTTCGTCGCAAGTGTTCGTCGTAAATTTTTCAATATGTAGTAGTGACTAGATCAAATGCACCCAACTAACTCGCCATCAATCTCGATCATACAATTTTCCAACATATATGAATCTTTCTAAGGGTTGACATCAATATCTAAGGGTTGACATCAATGACAACCAACTGTCCAAACCAACTGTCCAACAGCTTGTTGATGCCTTGAAAAATTCTAACATAGCCTCCCCTTGAGGCATGTGTTGACGAGGCTTTCTATTTATACAAATGTGGAATGGGTGAAATCAAAATGTCGTCAAGATAGGTCTAGGGGGTTAAGAGAAAGTTTCTAGGTGTGCAAGGATGCCTAACTTCCTATTTTTATAGAAAAGAAACAAAGAATGAAAATGATTTTTCCTAGCTCCCAAAATGTTGACATACCCTCAAAACACATGTCACATTATGGTTAACTATTACTGTTGGGTTAAACAATGATGTGGTGCTGGTGATTTATCACAAGATGGCATCATCTCTTGAGTAGGTTAACTCAATTGGGTGATCCCTTAATTGGTTATCTATGGGGAGAGGTAAAATCCCATGAAGATTCCCCATAGGGAAGGCCTACTCATAGAATAATGGCTAAGTATAGAAGGGTATTCCCTAGATTACCCTTAAGGATGATATGTAATATGTTCACGCTTACATGTGTCGAGGTTCAACCCCAATAAGTACTAGCATGCCAAACACTTGACATGGAATAAATGATGTGTCACACATGCCATGTGTCAAAATGTGATTATCTTTCGAGTAACAATCAGATGATAATGTGTCACAATGAAAAATAGATGACATGTTCCACTAGAGACATCACAAAATATTGTAGGTTTTTAATAGGGTCCAGCCTTGGTGGTTAACACAAAGTATTGTTATCCATCTCTCTCAAGCTCAATTCTTTCTTGCAAAATTCTCGCACCTCCTGGGTTGATTTTCCTCTATAAGGAGCCATCTCATGTGGATGAGGCCATGTATGATCCTTAGGTGAATTTGGTGGATTATATTCCTCCTAGTCATAATCACTTAACTAATATTTTCTTTCATAGGTCTACGGGTGTAATTATTTTCATTGATAGGAAGATCATAAAAAAAATTATAGGTTGAAAATATGGGAGATATTGATGTGACAATGGTGAATTTCCACAAGAAGATGCCACCCATATAGAAGTCAACTTTTGTGGGTTAACCCTTAATAGATTATCTATGAGAGAAAGTGGAAGGCTCATGTGATAATGTGTTATATTTAGACAAGAGGGAAATAACTAGGGTTGTGCATTTAGGTCAATAATTTTTGGCACATGATAGTATAGTTGACAAAAGTGACAAGGCTAAATTCCTTAGTTTTCTCCATGGGTTTCTTCTACACTTTTTCTAAGTCCTCTACTTAGAGAATTTCTTCCATTTATACAATATACAGGAGCCCATTGAACTACAACCGATAGATTTTCTTAAGAACATTATATAATGGTCCAAAATGGCTCTTTGAATATATAACTACTAATTCATAGAGCAATTTAGATGGCATAGTCCCAAAATGTCATAACTCCTTTGACTGCAACCACCATGCATCAAGAGTATTGTAACAATTTATTGACAATGAATAAACTAGCAATGGCCCCTAATCGTGCAAAGGAATGTTGTTGATGATCTATTTAATTACACATTATTTTTCAACAGGAGTAACTAAATGGATTGTACATTAAATTGTCATCTCGAGGTCCAAATGCTTGTGAGATGTCGTGCACTATATGTGCAGGCTCCAGGTTCCTCCTTTACTATTGGTTTGTTTATCATGCTCCTAATGAATTGGAAATTCACACTTGCATAATCAAACATGCTTGAATTGAAACACACTTGCATAAATCAAATTATTGTAAAGACTAATCTATTGTTGGCAGTAAAAGGAATTGATAAAGCTGTGGAATTCAAATAAACATGGGTAAAAATGAAATTGAAAAAAATACACTAAAAACATAATTGAGAAACAATCTAGAGTGAGACTTTCCTCCTAGAATATGGCACTGAGTTTAAACTACAACAACATAAATCAAATCATTCACTATACAAAAAACTATAAAACCGCTATTTACATTGGAACAAGATCTCATGAAATTGTATGCTTTTCCATGATAGTTTAGGTTGTCTACTCTATGTGTCCTCTCTTAGAACATAGATGCCACTCTCTTTTATACATGAGCTTGCTTGAAGTAGAAATAAAAGACACCTAAATATAGATCCACTTGAGGATATAATATTCTCAATTGGTTACAACAAATCATAACTAAACACATAAATAGCTCCAAGATTCTTGCTACACCCATAAATGCATCCAAGATGGTTGTTGTTGATGCTCTTATATCCATGGAATAACTGATTGATGGAATATATTTCGAAACTAGGTTCGAAATATTAATTCATGTGGCTTAGAATAACTACATTTGGAATACGTGGATCTACATGCCATGGATCTATAGAAAACAGATAGATTTGTAGCAAATAGTTTTTCCGCAAACAGATATGCAACAATATTTAAACTATTCCTTTATTCAAAGATAAATACACATACACATTTTTCCTAATGTTTAATCGTAAAATCAAATAAAATACTATAAAATTCAATGGAAAAACACATTGAGCCTAAATCCAACATTTGAGCATTATACAGGGTTATGGGTAAGTGAAAAGAGTTTATAAATATGGGAAAGAGGATGGAAAAAGATGGTAAAATTGTGACTCATCAGTTGTAATAATGAAATCTCGATGAATGCAATTGCTTGTACTCGATTCAGTATATCTAAAACATGTTATTGGATGTAGGCACATGGGAATTCCAAATAACACAATTACAAATATATTTGTTGACTGGGGAAATCAACAACTAGTCAGGAACGTACTTACGTGACATGTGGTCATGTTATTTGACTGCTACCACTATAACCCCAGGCATGCCAACACAACCCCTCACATGGTACACATGGCTAGTTGAGGGTTTCGAACCAGTGACTTTACATAATGGAGTGCCTTAACAGTACACTCCACCGACTATTCTACACCCCGGGGGTGACAACATATATATGTTAGAATAGTACTAAACATTTGTTTAAGTTTTTTTGCAATATAAATGGAATGGAAAAATCATTCGAGGAGAGGTAGATAAAAATGGTGTCATAGAGATTATTAAATGGTGAGACATTCTTGGAATGAAAGTAACATTAACATACCCAAGACAACTTAATGATGCGACCTAGATGAATTGGACATCCTGTTGAAGGAAGCAATTTGTAACTGTGTTATTTGGAATTCCCATGTGCTTGCATCTAATGGTGGTCATATACTACATAATATTTCAATCTTTGATCAACATTGCTCGACAACCTTCTTCTCTGTATCCTAATTTGAAGAGCTATGTGGAGAATGAATGATAATACATTCTGCAGAGTAAGAATGTCATGTGTGCATTGAAATTCTCTAGATTTTATAACCAAAATCGGTATATGATCATAAAAATAATAACCATAATCAATATCTAATCATAATATTATCTTTGTCATATTTTCTAGAAGAGGAAAAGACATTTTATAGGAATCCATGTCATGGAGAGGGTTTCAGGTTGTTCCCAACATTGATTTTTATTTGTGAGAAAAACATGTTTTTTTTCCATGTATTTTTAGTATATCTCATGGTGTCAATTGAAAGTATTTAGTGTGGGTAGTCATTGGATGCGAAATTTAATTATGCATCCAAGGAGTTCCTACACTTGAAATTTAAATATACCTATAAGGAGATAAGGTGAAAATACTATTAAAAAAAGTAGTTTCTTTACTTCCCTCCAACATTATTTACCCTTATGGTTGACATCAACATCTTGAATCTTGTTGGTTCTTTTAAAGTTGATGTTGATAGCACATTTTTTTTCTTTGATGCCATTTTTTTACCTTGAAATTTATCTAATTAGTAAGAGTATACCATCATAATACAAGCATGATTCTTTACATCCAACCTCTTTGTCTTATCATATGGAATATTAGCCCATGTTATGCATCTAAGTGTTCTAGTATGTCCTACCAAGGGATTTCTCATACTCCATTTCTCAAAGGGAGTCATGTCCCATACTACTTTGGTCAGAATTAGATTCAAAATATAGTTTGAGTGGTAGATAACATTTGCCCAAAAGCTAGTCAACAAACCTTGGCCTGAAGAAGATGCCATGCCATTTCAACTAAGGTTTTATTCTTTCTTTCAGCAAAACCATTTTGATGAGGTGCATAAGGTACCGATATTAAACATTTCATTGGTTCACCACATTGTTTTTCAACCAATTCCCTAATTTCCTTTAATTTCTCAAATACACGATCTTGTCCTTATTTTGCAGGAAATATACTCAAGTATACTTGGAAAACAATCATGGAAAGTCAAAACATACCTTGAACCTACTAGTGATAGTTTGTTCAGGGTACCTAAGTCACTATGGATAAGTTCTAGCTAAGTATTTACTCTCCAAGCTTTCCATGTTTTAAATGTGGCTTGGTGATGATTTCCTAGCACACAACCTTCACATACACCATCAAGGGGAAAAATCCTAGGTACTCCAACAACTATGTCATGTTTAATCATTGGCTTCATACTTCATAAATCCAGATGTCTGAGTCTTTCATGTAAAATTTTGCTTTGGTTTCCAGTCTTTGCTATGAGTGAAGTCAACCCTAGATCCTTTCTATGAAATCCATATAACTTGTATAATTTGCCCCATTATATTAAGGATACCCTAAAAAACAATAGTGATGTTATTGTACATATCTTTCAGAACAAACTATAATGGAAAAAATTCTACCTTCTTTTCAGTTTCAGTTAGTTAGGGTATATACAACAAATTGTCACTCAAACTAGGTACACAATACACATCAATAATCACTTCATTTTGACATCCAATTTTACCATGAGAAATTGTTGATGTTCAAAATGGAATTTGGGCACAATAATCAAAACACCCTTGTAGGGATCTTAAGGGGGGAAAGAGGGGATGCAAACCCAGGGTACATTTAAATCCCTAAACTCGCTAACTATGTAGTTACATTAATTAGTTAGGAAAGTTATGAGAGTCTTTCCCCTTAAGGATACCAATCCTCCAATTATGTGAGTAGGTAAATTGTATTATTGTTCAGGGTACCTAAGTCACTATGGACAAGTTCTAGCTAAGTATTTACTCTCCAAGCTTTCCATGTTTTAAATGTAGCTTGGTGATGCTTTCCTAGCACACAACCTTCACATACACCATCAAGGGGAAAAATCCTAGGTAGTCCAACAACCATGTCATGTTTAATCATTGGATTCATACTTCATAAATCCAGATGTCTGAGTCTTTCATGTAAAATTTTGCTTTGGTTGCTAGTATTTTCTATGAGTGAAGTCAACCCTAGATCCTTTCTATGAAATCCATAGAACTTGTATAATTTGTCCCGTTATATTAAGGATACCCTCAACAAAAATAGTGATGTTATTGTACATATCTTTCAGAACAAACTGTAATGAACAAAATTCTACCTTCTTTTCAGTTTCAATTAGTTAGGGTATGTACAACAAATTGTCACTCAAACTAGGTACACAATATACATCAATAATCACATCATTTTGACATCCAAATTTACCATGAGTAATTGTTGATGTTCGAAATGGAATTTGGGAACAATAATCAAAACACCCTTGTAGGGATCTTAAGGGAGGGAAGAGGGGATGCAAAGCTAGGGTTCATTTAAATCCCTAAACTCGTTAACTATGTGGTTACATTAATTAGTTAGGAAAGTTATGAGAGTCTTTCCCCTTAAGGATACCAATACTCCAATTATGTGAGTAGGTAAATTGTATTATGTGCCTTATGTTAGTGACCAATTACCTTAAATTCTTAAGTTAAAATGAAAACCTAATCCTAATAAGCTATATAAATTGAATCTTAAACTAATAAATGTAGAAAATGTTATGTCAACTACGCATTAATTAAAATAAATATAGATTCTAGGTTAAAGTGAGTTGAAAATGAAGAATTAGATCGTTAATCCAATGTAAACATGTACACATAAATGTCGAGTAAAATACTGAAATGATTATATTGTTAAATTAATCATAAATTCAACAGACTATAAGTGTATGATAGTTGATTATAATAAGTGATACACATGCATATCTACAATGATTAAATAAGAAAAATCAAATTGAAAATTGTTCATAAATTAAACAAGAAAGTTATGGAAGAAAAATAATATACACCGTGAAACACAAATGTGAGTATGCCCAAAGAAATATGTATTCATTAATGAAGTTTTTTTACAATCAATAGTAATAGAAATGGTCCTGGAAATTGTCTTGGCTTCCTGTAGATAGGATGTTTCCAAGATCATGTACTATTCATAGCAATTTAAATTCAAACATGATGAAGCCCCCAAAAGTGCAAATCCTTTGCTAACTTCACACTCAAATTGTTGAAAGTGTATCTATGATCATGGTAATGTTAATCACATAGAAATGTGCATAAAAATACATACATGAAGTAAATAAATAGAATTTAATTCTAGAGGGAATATCCTATGCTTTCACCTTAGGGTTAGACATTAGATTGTAGCCTACCTGCCATTGTCTGAACTGCTAGGCTATTGAAGGATTGAGAGAATGAACTTAGATATGACACACTAGTAGAACAATGCTATACTTGTTCTCTCATTTCTTCTCCCTTTACTCAAGTACCCCTCCTCTCTTTGATAAAAGTTGGGTAGGCAACTAAAGAGTTGTAACTACTTCCTTTTGAATTTAATCCATAAATTATTATAGGTCTTTTAATTTTGAATTTTAATAGAGTAGGAATTTTGAAGTTCATATACACTAAGTGGAACTATGGTTCTAGGTCAAATAAGTGTATCAAATCAACTAGTGTACACATGAAAATAATTCTAATAATGCATAAATTCCTATAAAGTCCATTTAAACACAATTTCAAATTTAAATGGCTCATGAATTATCTATTTCACAACATGTGTGTGTGTTTCATTGTCCATTCCATAAAAACATGTGCATAAATACATAAATAATGTCCATCCAACTATTACTATTGTCCAAAACATGCGTTGTTGCTAATTCATCAATCAAATTACATTGCAAAGTATCCATGCATTAATTACATATTCCAACATGATGGGGGTTTCTTATGATAAAAATCCTTATACATGGAATTATTAATGTAGACTACACTCTTTTTGTTAGTTGGGTTCTATATCCACTCTTGGATTTCATCTAAATATTTAATGGTAGGTTTTCCATCTATAGCTAATAAGGCCAAAATACCATGTTAACCATCTAAAGAAATGTTGAATCAACACACAAGTATATGAATCGAGCAATCGTAACTAGACCACAACCTCAACCTTCAACCATGCATGTATGTAATACCTGAGATCAAATAATAAAGATGCATGTATGTCATAAGAATGAGTCTAAAGAGCATGAGAAAACTAACAAGATGATAGTATGAGGAAAGAAACTGGTTGAAAAGTAGTTTAAACATATAATTCAAACTTCCTTCATCCATCATTAAGATTATTCCTTTCAACACTTTCTCTTATACTAAACAACCAAAACAATTATAACTATAAGATCTTTCATCCTAAACTTTATTTTTCAAATAATTACAAAATTATTCATGTAATAAAACTAGTTTCAAGTATCCAAAACTAAACATTCAATACAATAATTATACTTAAAAGTTAATCATATACCAAACAAAATCAACCTATACTTCACTTCAAACATAGACTATCATAAATTGAGCCATGCATACATTTAAGAACATAATCTCAATGCACTCTAACATCCCGTTAAAGGGTATAAGCATTGTTATCATCCATATATATGGCCCATTTTATATACATAACAAGAAAATATATGCATACAATTTCCATAACATAATGCAAATCAAAACAACTTTGAGAAGTCAATAGTAAAGAAAAACTAATATGAATATAACACATTTCATATATGTTATAACATATTGTTATAGGTTATAACATATAACAATATGTTATATGTTTTAACATATAACAATATGTTATATATAACAATATGTTATAACAATATGTTATATGTTAAAACATATATATATTATTTTAAATTCTATATATAATAGGTTCATTATATTGTATTTATTTCATGTATGTTATATATATAACATTATTCTAAACTCCTCATTAACATAAGAATATCAAAACCAATAACAACATAAAGTAATCAATGCTAGGTTATGTTGTATATAATCAATATCAACCATCACACACTAATATATACTCTCAACAAGAACCCGTGTAATATCAATGAAAAATGAGAATCCTCATCCAAACTCGTCATTAACATAGGAATTTCAAAACCAATAGCAACATAAAGTAATCAATGCTAGGTTATGTTGCATATAATCAATATCAACCATCACACACTAATATATACTATCAACAGGAACCCGTACACTAATATATACTATCAACAGGAACCCGTGTAATATCAATGATAAGAAAAATGAGAATCCTCATCCTCTCATGGCATGCACTTAATGCCTTCAAGGGAAAAATCCACCCTAATAAAAAAATCAAAATGGGAAATGCAATCCTCATCCTATCATGGCATGCACTTAATGCATTCAGGGAAAAGTCCACCATAATAAAAAATCAAAATGGAAAGTGAAAGAATCATATGTATACCATGCAAGTGGTGGGCATAGCGCCTTCAAACCACTAAATCACATATGAAATCAAATTAAAAAATGTTATGGAACATATGAAACACCACCCATATGAAAATGTTACTATCAAGGTTAAGTTATGGCCAATTCAAATGTTCAAGGAGGAAATCAAAATGAGTGAGAGTCTTGAGGCCTTTTTTTTTTCTATTAATTCAAAAAAAAAAAAAGGTTTGATTGTTCAATGCTTCTTGGAAAGTGTGAACATAGAACTCATCACAAAAATACTCACAATCGTCATTGTTATGTTGGCCTATGCCCTAGAAGTCTGAGGAGGATCTTGCTTTTCTGTTCTATTATCCCTTTGTAGCACATTGGGGGGACTTCTGTACTGAGGCTTATTTCTAACACAACAACAAAAAAAATAAAGGTTTGATTGAGGTCATATCTCGAAAAACAAGTCAAGGAAAGTCACATATATACAACATGCATGGGTTAGGACCTTGGGTTGATGATTAAAAAATAAACTATAAGAAATCATAGGAACATAAAGAATATAAATACAATACTCATGTTTGAATGGATGTAAGAGGTTGACTGAAGTTTAGCCTTTGCATGCAGGGTTTACCTTAACAAATATAAAATGAAACTAGGAATAACAAATATAAAATGAAACTAGGAATAGTGGGTTGAAACCATAAGAGAAAAATGGGTTATGATTTGGAGGGAAATGAAACACCCAGAAACACTCATTAGCACTCTTACTCGAGTATGCAAAACACACAAACAATTAAAGAAATCAACTAGATCTTATTTCTACCTTCATTCCATTACAATTGGGGTCTTTAGGATACCCTTTTTCCATATATTCCAAGCTCGAAACCCACAAAATATATCAGTGAACTGCTTCCCAAACACACTATGCGAGCTTAGGGTATTTCATCAATCTCATCTCTCTCTCTCTCTCTCAAACACACACACACGCATGATAAGCACTCAAAATGAATTGACGAGAGTCAATATCAAATATATAACCCAATCTCTCAACCTTTGAAGAAAAGGGATGAGCTGGGTAAGCTTTGGTCTAAACACCAAAGGAAAAATCACATAGAATTCTTGGCCTTGAAGAGGGATTTGCATAGGTAAAAATCAATAGTAGGTTGGCTGAAATGGCAAGTGCAAATGAAAACCACAAAGTAGGGAAAATGCAATGTAAAACCCAACCATTAATTGCATACATTGGAACATATTGTAGGGTTGAGGATGCAAGCAACCACATGTATGTAGCTATGCTATTTACTCAAAATTGAATTCCTGATATGGGATGGCTAGGTTGCACCATAAAAACCATGTATCAGTTGTATCAAATCCCAACAAATTAGTAGGGTGGTGGGTAAAATCATATATCTTGCTTTCCAATGTCTATGCCTTGCATATGTTTTAAACCTTGTGAGCATACATTCTAAAGTTTGGCATGGTTAGAACCCTAGTTTCGACCTTATGGATTGTATTTTTTGTTTATTGCAACTTATGCATAGGTATAATTACAAGGAAACCACAAAGGATCCTTGCAATTAGAGCTTGATTTCACCTTTCATAATTTGCATATGTTTTATGAACTAACCATGTTTGCTTTAGTTGCAAGTACTTCATTCTAAATCAAGACAATCAAAAGATGAGCCATACTAATCATATCCATCACATATACCATTGCATTAATCATGAATATGCTACCTATAGACCATTGTGATCACATGCAACAATGCCATATATAACATGTAGCCATCTCCTACACATAATGACAATAAAACTACATGAAACATGTCCTCATTTCTAAAACTTTATAGCATCCACAGGCCTAATCACATGCATGAAATACTTCCATGATCAATATAAACACATCAACAACATCATAGAGAAAACCATGGATCACAATTCATTAGCAAATGAAGTAGACATAAATGGACTATCAATCAACAACTTGTATAAATGTCTTCACCATAGTCCACAATAGGAGGATACCCTGTAGTTCCTAGCATGAATCTAGGCTAATTGATCATAAACTAAGTTGATATTAGAGCTTACTAGGCTTGTAAAAGCAAGTAAAAATTTCAATAGGTAGCTTCATCGCGATACTTCACAATCATTTTTGTGTTGACCATTTTTAAGGTCAACACCAACAAAAAAAACAAATTTTTGTAGCCTTAATCAATGAGGAAAAGACAAAAGCATCTCTAGCAATGTGATGGGTACAACCATAGTCGACTATCCACTCACTTTTAGAAGTTTGAGCATACAAGGCCCAAGCAACACTAACATAGATTGTATAGTTATCTTCCTTACCTTCTAAATTCAAGTGTTGTATGTTGGTTGATCATCCAATCAACATGTCTTGATTTCCCACAATAATTGTTGGATTACTGAGAGGGGGGGTGAATCCGTAATAGAGCAATTTAATCATTTTTAACCATATAATCCAAGTGTTATATCAATGCAACATTATCATCCAATAACTGCAGAGTAAATAAGCAATGAACAAATGAACAATCATACACATACACAGTACACCAGTGTTTTACGTGGAAACCCAAAGTGGAAGAAAACCACATAATGCATTTTCTTATATGTCTTGAAGAATTACATTCATTAGAAGCACCAACTTCCTTTGTTTTACAACTGCAACTGGAAGGAGGCTCCAACCCCCTTGTTTCTTAGGCTACAACCCGAAGGAAGCTCCAACTCCCCTATTCTCTGCCTACAACTAGAAGGAGGCTACAACCCCCTATGTTCTTCGGCTACAACCGGAAGGTGGCTACAACCACCTGTCCTTGCCCCGTCCAACCGCCCTAAAGTATAAGTAGAATCATGATGGAACCACTATCACACTATCATTGTGAGATATACCGCTGTAAACCTGTACCAATAAACTTGAACCATGCATCAACATGTACCTCAACCTATAATCAATCTGTACCATAAATAAGTGCATCAACCATGCACCAACCTGCACCAAACAACCTGTAATCAACCTGTACCATAAACAAGTGCATCCAACCATGCACCAATCATGTTTCAACTACTCATCAACTATGACTCATTAATATGTACCAACATCATCAACTATACACCTCATGTATGTGCCAACTCATCAACTACTTGTCTCAACCATGTATCCAACATATACCTTAACCAAAATCCCTCATCAATTTCATCATCCAAATATGATTTGTAACTCTGTAATAGACCTAGTGTATATGATCACATACCTGCAAACCTTCCTTAACTTTCACAACAAGAGACTAGCATTTTCATTAAACTTTTCTTTAGTCTGACATGACTAGTTTGGGATTATTCAACAGCCTTAACTTTAAATAATCATAACTATGTACCTGTAATGAATAAAGATATGAAAATAGTATGCAATTCCTCCAGGTGTCACTACTTGGAACCTCTCAGAAAAGGAGTTATAGAAAAAATGGCATACCTTGTTGAATTCTGTATTATTCTAGAGAACGACCTTGTAGAGCGTGCTCCACACGCAATATTTGTTGAATGGATCTAAAAATGTTACACATAATACTACAAACTATACTCTAACCAACACATTTGGTCTTACTAAATTTCGATCTGTTATGAAGAATTTATGATGTTTTTACCCGAAACACCTGTTTTAGACTAGTTTTAGGACTAGCCACAAACCCTATTTTCCACGGAGTGTAACTCCAAAAATACAACGACCCACAAGCTGAATATTTTAGCACAGATACTTGGATAGGTTTTCTCAATGGCTTATCAATTTCACATTATGAATCAGTCTAGAAAACAATTTATTGCGAAAATTGTGAGATGACCTGTAAATAACATACCTTAGAAAGCATCATCAAAAGAATTTATCCTCCCTTGAATTCCGACCTTCTTTTCTTCACCTTCCCTCTGAAATTTGTCTTACATATCCTTTGGTTACCTCAGTCACCTATAGATATTCGATATGCTCAAGTGTGATGTAAAATGAGAGAGCCTTGCCTCTTATTTATACTCTCCAAATATCTTCCTTAGAAGCATCTTCTAGGTCACTTAACCCATTTTTAGGTCACTTCACCTATTTTCCTCATTTTTAGGGTTAAACACTTAACCTATTTTCCTTATTTTTAGGGTTAACCACTTTCCATTATTATAAAGTTCTCCATTATTTTATCATTTAAATATTCCTCATTGACTTCGTAACCTCACTTTATCATTTAAATAATCTTCTTTGATTTTGTCACTTCACTTTATTATTTAAATAATCCTTCTTGACTTTGTCACTTTACTTTATCTTTTAAATAATAATTTCTTCTTTGCAAGCTCTTTGACTTCTTTGACCTTTTGGGGCTTCAAGCCAACATATGAGAAGGCCATAACTCTCAAACCGTGAGGAGTTATCTGACGTTCCACATACCACCAGAAATGGCATGACATGTACTATCCATATAGAATAGTATTACCTTCAAATATATTAAAACTCATACCATTATACATGAAACAACCTTGGGTCAATTACCCAAACCTTTCTGCTACCGGTATTCGCTACCAGACTTTCTTCAAGGGTTGACATCAATGACAACCAACCTTAATCAATAATACCCCCCTTTGGCATTGACAGAAACACTCTGATGCAATACTGAAATTATGTCATGCAATACTGAAGTCATATCACTCATGCTCCCCCTGGAAACATGCCTCTATCCTCTGCATCTCTGTGACCATTTCAACCCATGGAACCATGCCTATGTCCTCTGCATCTGATGAATCTCTCCCCCTTTGTCATCAATGGAAAAGGTATATTTCCATTCGGGGCTGCTCCCCCTGATTGCACTGCCCTCTTTATGGTGCTTCCTCATGTACATCTAAGACATATAAGATAAGCATTCAAAATCATTCATTTTGGAGTAGAAATAACTCTGAGTCTCTAGTGAAGATACTCAAAAGATTCTTGTGGAAGTGGTTTTGTAAATATGTATGCCACTTGTTCTTTTGTGCCCACATACTCAACTTTGATGTTCTTTTCTGCAACCTGTTCCCGTAGAAAATGATACTTGATTGGAATGTTCTTTGTCTTGGAGTGCATCACCAGGTTCTTTGATATACTGATGGCACTTGTATTATCACAATATATTGGAATGGGCTCATCATACTCAACCCGTATATCTGTCAAAGTTTGTTTCATCCAAAGAACCTGTGTACAACATGTTGCTACTGCAATATACTTTGCCTCGACTGTAGATAGAGATACTGATAATTGTTTCTTGCTTGGCCACGATACTAAACACTCACCCAAGTAGAATGCTGCTCCATTGGTTCTTCGTTGGTCACCAATACTGTTGGACACACCTACCACACTTAGAGGGGGGGATGAATGAGTGTGGGGCTCTTTTTCCCAAAAACTTCCCTCTTTACAAAAACTCCTTAGTTAACATTCAACATTTATTCATTACCCATTGTTGTCATTTATAACCAGTTAGATGAGAACATATATCAACAACATATATCAACAATATATCATCATCAAGTCATCACTACAAGGAACACAAAGAACATAAGATGTATGTACAATTTTTCTTTTTATTATGGACAACAATCCAGGGTTTATCAACAACAACTGAATAGAGTACAACTCCACAAGAGAACCATCTCTATAATGCAAGGCTCATCTTACACCCTCAGCACCAACTGAGATGAGGCAACAATCCTCAACAGATATCAATCTGTCAACAGGTACGCGACCTGTCAGTAGTGCAGCCAGCGTGTGCACGTGCCCTAGCTCACTACAACCCACATATGCACGCGGTCAGTGTATACAACATCCTGTGTATACCTTCTAAGCTGTTTAGGGTTTATCCTTCAATATCAACTCATATCGTTTGCAACCAATATCATTTTGTTCTATCTCTGATTGTCCAATCTGACCACCAGCCAGTCACAACACATCCAATCGCTCCAATAGCTTGCTCATTCTCCACAACAAATCAATATGAATTCTATCTCAATCATGTATAAACAACTAGTATACCATAGCAATCATGTCACCACTGGATCACAAGAGTATTGATCACTCCATCAACCAAATCATCCAGACTGAACCATATCATAGAATCCATACTAGGAATGCCCTAAGCATTCAGAACACATCAAACAATAGTATCCATCAAGATAATAATGTAACCATACCAGTGTCTGAGTGATAGATTTGAGGCCATAGAATGTTGATCTGGAACTTGCCTCATCATCCAAGAGCTTGGCACCAACTCAAACACAAGTATTCACCATTCTATCCACTATACGCTCCATGTACACAGTCAACCCGCGTACACACTCACCCTATACACAACCAGCCCGCGTATACCTTCAATGTACACGCACCCTATACACAGACAACCCACGTGTGCATCAAAAAATAGGGTTTCTGAAGTTCCAAGAATTTTTCCATCAAGATCTCCGACATTGCCGAAACTTTGATGCATCCATGAGATCCTCATCATGCTCTATTTCTCAAAATAGATCTTCAATCATGCTCAAGAGATCCATACCAAATATGCTCTCACAAGAAGCTCTCCATCAATACTACACAAGATAATCTCACAAGAAGCTCTCCATTGATCCATAAGAAGGACCAAGAGACCATAGCTATATTATTTATACTTTCATCCTCTAGGTCACTTAACCCATTTTAGGTCACTTAACCTATTTTCCTTATTTTAGGGTCAACCACTTTCCATAAATAGAAAGTTCTCCAATACTTTATCATTTAAATAATCTTTCTTGATTTTGTCACTACACTTTATCTTTTAAATAATGATTTCTTCTTTTAGGGAACTTTGACTTCTTTGACCATTTGGGGCTTCAAGCCAACACATGGGGGTCCTTCAACTTCGTAGGGCAATAAATCTCAAACCGTGAGGAGCTATGTGACATTCCACATACCACCGGAAATGGCATGACAAGCACTATCGATATAGGATAGTTTCACCAACAACTTCATTGATCTTCATATCTTTATTCCACATACAAGCATGGGTCCTCCAATCATTTTTCTAGGATAACTCAATCCGCAAAGCATCTTCCCGTGAGGGATTTCACCATAAGGGGATCACTTTGGAGTTCATCCATTTGTGCACCTTATCAATCATGATAAGACAATAATGAGTCATCTTTTCATCAAACAAACTATGCATCATCATGTATCAATGACAACTCAATGATCCATCTTCATCTATGCATCATATCAATGATCCATCTTTATCAATTGGTTTCCTCTTTGACATCTATCATTCTCATCAAGGACAATACATATACATCAATCATCAATCAATTACTTGACATCAATCAATGACATCAATCAATCAAACCATTTGCATCAATGACGCATGATCCAACAATCTCCCAAATAATCAAACCATTGGCATCAATGACAACATGATCCAACAACTACAACCTGCCCAATCTACATCTGTGTAGGCAATAAGAGACAGATCCTTTCCTTTTGGATACCATAATCCAAACTCTTATGTTCCTTTGAGATATCTGAAAATTCTCTTCACTGATAATACATATGATTACTTTGGTACTGCTTGAAATCATGCCACCTGTCCAATTGCCTGCATTACATCTAGTCTAGATGTTTTCACATATAGTAGGTTGTCAATCATTGACCTGTATTGCCTCTGATCTGTAGACTTTGAATCATCATCTTTTCTTAACTTGCAACTGATTTGCATGGGAGTGATAATTGGTTTGCAATATTCCATTCCGAACCTCTTTAGCATTTATCTAATATACTTGGTTTGAGAAATAAAAATTCCTTGGTTTCTTTGACACATCTGAAGTCTTGGAAAGAAGGATAGTTCTCCAAGTAATGAAATTTCAAATTCATTCTGCATATCCTTTGCAAATTTTTGGCTTAACCTGCCATCATCACTACCAAAAATAATATCATCAACATAAACTTCAATTAATAAAATATTACCTTGACTTACCTTGATGTAGAGGTTGTTATCTACACTTCCTTTTCTGAACCCTACCTACTGTAGATATTTATCCAGTCTAGAGTACCATGCTCTAGGAGCCTGTTTTAGACCATACAAGGCCTTCTTTAATTTTCACACATAGTCTGCATTCTCTGACAACTGAAATCCTTCTGGTTGTTCAATGTAGACTTCTTCTTCAAGCTCCCCATTTAGAAAAGATGATTTTACGTCCATATGATACACTTTAATATTTTTGGAGCATGCATAAGCTAAAAGTAATAGGATTGCTTCCATTCTGGCAATTGGGGAAAATGTCTCTTCAAAGTCGATTCCTTCAACCTGTGCATATCCTTTACATACCAATCTAGCTTTGTTCCTTGTAACCTGTCCATCTTCGTTCAATTTATTCCTGTATACCCTCTTTGTGTCGATCACATTCTTATCCTTTGGTCTTGGAACCAATTGCCAAGTGTCATTTTTCTCTATTTGATGCAATTCTTCGTCCATGGCCTTTTTCCAAAATTCATCCTTGCTGGCCTCTTCAAAATAGGTTGGTTCAATCGTAGATGTGAGAGCTAGGTGTGTTTGTTCTGGTAAAAGGATTCTACTTCTAGTCTCAACTCCTGCGTCTTTGTTTTCGATAATCTGATCTGAAGGATGATTCTTTTGTACTTGTCTGCTAGGTGTCTTTGGAGGCACTTGTTGAATTTTCTCTTCTTCTTCTGTCGGATTCTCTTCATCTTCCTCTTCTACTTCCTTTTCATCTTCTACTTCTTCTTCGAAATTTTTTTCCATTGATTCATTTTCTTCTTCCTTTGATTCTGGTCTTCTTGTTTCATCAATTGTTACGTTGATTCTTTCTACAACTTTGTTCAATGTCAGATTGTAACACTTGTATGCTTTCCTTGTACTTGAGTAACCAACAAGTACTCCTTTGTCCACATGAGAGTCAAACTTTCCATTTTTCCATCTTCTCTTTTGATGTATCATTTTCTTCCAAAAACTCTGAAGTGATTCACATTTTTTGGTCTTCCTTTCCATAGATCGTAGGGAGTTTTGTCAGTGTTGTTTTTGAGCATTACTCTATTTTGAATGTGAACTATTGTATGCACTTCCTGTGTCCAAAATATATCTGTCAATTTGGAATCCATTAGCATTGTTTGAGCCATTTTCGGTACTGTCTTGTTCTTTCTTTCAACAACTCCATTATGTTGAGGTGTCCTAGCAATGGAGAATTTCCTTTTTATTCCATGACTGCTGCAGTAGTCCATAAATTCATTTGAAGTGAACTCTCCATTATCAGATCTCAAGCATTTGATTTTTGAATTCATTTCATTTTCAACCATTTCCTTGTAGATCTTGAAGTTTTCAAAATATTCTGGCTTATTCTTGAGAAAGCAAACTGTAGTCATTCTTGTATAATCAACAACTAATAACATAAAGTATTTCTCACTTTTTAAACCCTTTGTTGTAGTTGGTCCAACTAGATTAGTATGCACAATTTCCAGTGGTCTTGTCGTTGAATATTCCTTTGATTTGAACCTGGTATTTGTTTTCTTTCCTTGTTGACAATGCTTGCATAAATTGTTAGTTGGTTTCATGATCTGGGGCATTTCTCTGACTACTTCTCTTCTGCTGACTTTGACAAGGTTATCAAAATGTATGTGACCCATTCTTCTGTGCCATATCCAACTTTCATCTTCCTTTCCTAGACAACACTTTTCATTTCCAATTTCACTTAATACATATATGTTGCTTGAAGTTCTC
>ML776801.1:212139-256064 GCA_009831015.1 Picea engelmannii
AACCTTCTTTTCTTATCTCACACTTTTGTGAATTGAAAGTAACTTTATGACCTTGGTCACACATTTGACTCACACTTAGAAGATTATGTTTCATATCTTCTACTAGTAGAACATTTTCTTCCTTGGTATTCTTGTTCCCAATTTTGACTGTGCATTTTCCAATGATTTTAGTTGAATCATCATTTCCAAGGAGACTGATCCATCTCTTTCCTTTCTTAATGTAAGAAACCCGTTTCTATCACCTATCATGTGTTTTGAATAGCCATTGTCAACATACCAACCATGTTACTTCTTCTTAGCTTATAGAGTGAGTGTGCATTCTTCATTTCTATATTTATCTTGCTTTCTTATCCATGTCCTTTTCTGAGGTTCATGTCTGTGACTATTTTTATTTTGTTGCGGTTCTCTAGGAGGGATTGTCATTCTGCAATCTTTGGCCATGTGTCCAAAATTGTTACATTTGTAACATTCCACTTCAGTTCTCAAATATTCAAACCTATTGTAACTTCTTCTCTGTGTTTCACTAGGCCTTCTTGGATAACCCCTTTGTGTATGACTTTCAAAGTTGTTTGTGTTCCTGTTGTTAGCTCTGCAATTCACATATTTATTTCCAAAATTATTACATGCATAACATAAACCAAAAAAGACAGTTTGATACCTGGTAGTTGAAGATCTTCTGAAAGGAGGTACTCTTATAAATTCATCTTCTTCCCGAGGCCTATCTGTCGGTTGTTGATTTTGAAATATGAATCTTCTCGGTGGAGGAGTGTCCCTGTAATATTCCTTGTCGATCTTCCTACCCCCCTTGATTGTTTCTGCATAGCTTTTTGGATATGTTTCTTGCTCTGTTTTTTTTGGAGCTTGATCCTTTTTTTGTCTGATTGTATCCAATTCCGAACTTGTCATGATGATATTTTTGACTACTAATAATGCCATCCAAAACTTTTGAGTTGTTCTGCATATTTTTCTTTTGAAGATCCTTTCTTAATGTGACAATCTCTGCTTCCAAATTTCCAATGATCTTGTCTTTTTCTTCTAGATGTTCTTTGAGTGCTTCTTCAATTCTTTTATTTTCTTCTATTTGAACCTTCAAATTTGTGATCATTTGTTCTAGTTCTTGAGTGTCTTGTTTCTTGTCTAGTTCTACTTGTAGTTTCTTGTTTTTCTTATTTTCTCTTCTGATAACTTCTATGGCACACATGAATTCCTCTCGGTAGTCAAATTATGCCTCTTCAATTTCTTCTTCGACTTCTTCATATTATTCTTTGGAGTATTCTTTATCAGAGTCTTCTATTTCCATGAATAGAACTCTTTCTGTCTCATTGTCACTGACTTCATCATCATCTGATGATGAGATGTCTTCTTTGGTGCATAAACTTTTCTTGAAAACTTTCTTTGTGGCTCTTTGAGTAACCTTCGTCATTTCTTTTTTTCTTATAAGGACATTTGTTAGAAAAATGACGAATAACATCATAATTAAAACAAATTAAAGGAATATTACCTCTATACCTACCGTCAGTTCCCTTGTTTAGTCTTTTGACAAAGTTAGCCACTTCTTCATCATCTTTCGAGACGTTACTGTTGCTGCTATGTTCTTCTTTTTTCCTTCCCTTTTGCTTTGAATTTTAGGATGCTTTTAAGGCTACTTCTTTTACATCTGGATTTTCCTGTTCACTTCTCATTTCATATGCTGTTAAGATTCCATGCAATTTTTCCATGCTTATTGAGATTATATCTGATCTTTCTTCTAGTGTTGATATCTTAGGGTCAAATCTCATAGGAAGAGATCTTAGTACTTTTTGAACAATTACAGATTCTTTGATTTCTTCTCCCAATCCTATGATTGCATTTATTGTTTCATCAACTCATAAAAAGTAAGCTACAATATTCTCATCTTCCTTCATCTTAAGTTGTTCAAACTGACATCTGTAAGTTTGAAGCTTTGCTACTTTGACTTTTGAATCTCCTTCATACACATTTTGAAGTTTGTCCCAAATATCTTTAGCGGATTTACAATGTGCAACTTTGGTGAATACCGTTTCACTAAGACCATTCAAAAGTGCATTTTTGGCTTTGGAATTATTCTGACCGAGTTTCACTACTTTGTCATTTATTGGCGGAACTGTTGGTGTTGTGTATCCATCTACAATTGATTTCCAAATTTCAAATCCTTGTGCATGTATATATGTTTTCATCCTTATGTTCCAAACTGCGTACTTCTGTCCATTGAACTGTGGTATTCCATTTTTATACAAGTTGTTTCTCTCCATGATCTTCCTTTCAATGGTTAAACTGATTTCTGAAGGAACCTGGTCTGAATCCAATTGTTAGATTACTGATAGGGGGGGTGAATCAGTAATAGAGCAAGTTAATCCCTTTTAACCATATAATCCAAGTGTTATATCAATGTAGCATTATCATCCAATAACTGCAGAGTAAATAAGCAATGAACAAATGAACAATAATATACATACATAGTACACCAGTGTTTTATGTGGAAACCCAAAGCGGGAGAAAACCACAAAATGTTTTTTCTTATATGTCATGAAGAATTACATTAATTGGAAGCACCAACTTCCTTTTTTTTTCAGCTGCAACTGGAAGGAGGCTCCAACCCCCTTTTTTCTCGAGCTACAACCTGAAGGAAGCTCCAACTCCCCTATTCTCTGCCTAAAACCAGAAGGAGGCTACAACCCCCTATGTTCTTCGGCTACAACCGGAAGGTGGCTAAAACCACCTGTCCTTGCCTCGTCCAACCGCCTTGAAGTAGAAGTAGAATGATGGAACCAATGTCACACTATCACTGTGAGATATATCGTTGTAAACTTGTACCAATAAACTTGAAATATGCATCAACCTGTACCTCAACCTGTACCATAAACAAGTGCATCAACCATGAACCAACCTATACCAAACAACCTATAATTAACCTGTACCATAAACAAGTGCATCCAACCATGTACCAAGTATGTACCAATCATGTGTCAACTGCTCATCAACAATGACTCATAAATATGTACCAACAACATCAACTATACACTTCATGTATGTGCCAACTCATCAACTACTTGTCTCAACCATGTACCCAACATGTACCTTAACCAAAATCCCTCATCAATTTCATTATCCAAATATGATTTGTAACTCTGTAATAGACCTGGTGTATATGATCACATACCTACAAACCTTCTTTAACTTTCACAACAAGAGACTAACATTTTCATCAAACTTTTCTTTAGTCTCACATGACTAGTTTGGGATTAGTCAACAACCCTAACTTGAAATAATCATAACTATGTACCTGTAATGAATAAAGATATGAAAATAGTATGCAATTCCTCCAGGTGTCACTACTTGGAACCTCTTAGAAAAGGAGTTAAAGAAAAAATGGCATACCTTGCTGAATTTTGGCTTATTCTAGAGAATGACCTTGTAGAGCGTGCCCCACATGAAATATTTGTTGAATGGATATGAAAATGTTACATAGAATACTACAGACTGTACTCTAACCAACACATTTGGTCTTACTGAATTTGGATATGTTATGAATAATTTATGACGTTTTTACCCGAAACACATGTTTTAGACTAGTTTCAGGACTAGCCACAAACCCTATTTTCCATAGAGTGTAACTCCAAAAATACAACGACCCACAAGATGAATTGTTTAGCACAGATACTTGGATAGGTTTTCTCAATGGCCTATCAATTTCATAGTCTGGATCATTCTAGAAAACAAGTTATTGCGAAAATGGTGAGATGACCTGTAAATAACATACCTTAGAAAGCATCATCAAAATAATTTATCCTCCCTTGAATTCCAGCCTTCTTTTCTTCACCTTCCCTCTAAAATTTGGCTTAGATATCCTTTGGTTACCTCAGTCACCTATAGATATTCAATATTCTCAAGTGTGATGTAAAATGAGAGATCCTTGCCTCTTATTTATACTCTCCAAACATCTTCCTTAGAAGCATCTTCTAGGTCACTTAACCCATTTCTAGTTCACTTAATCCATTTATAGGTCACTTAACCTATTTTCCTCATTTTTAGGGTTAACCACTTTCCATAATTAGAAAGTTCTCCACTACTTTATCATTTAAATATTCCTCCTTCACTTTGTCACCTCACTTGATCATTTAAATAATCTTCTTTAATTTTGTCACTTCACTTTATTATTTAAATAATCCTTCTTGACTTTGTCACTTTACTTTATCATTTAAATAATAATTTCTTCTTTGCAAGCTCTTTGATTTCTTTGACCTTTTGGGGCTTCAAACCAACATATGAGGGTCCCCCAATTTCGTAAGGCCATAACTCTCAAACCGTGAGGAGTTATGTGACGTTCCACATACCACTAGAAATGGCATGACATGTACTATCCATATAGAATAGTATTACCTTCAAATATATTAAAACTCATACCATTATACATGAAACAACCTTGGGTCCATTACCCAAACCTTTGTGCTACTAGAATTTCTTCAAGGGTTGACATCAATGACAACCAACCTTAATCAACAATAATGACATGAATTATTCTTCATACCTTTCATAGTCGATATGTAATCGTCATGCTTCTTCTTAATAGTTTGGTCAATGTAATCCCATTCTTTCTCCTAATTTCCTACTCAACCTCTTTCTCTATAGTTCCATTAACCTTTTTCCTTCAACAAATGGGCATGTTTCATGTGCTCTAGCAATGGGGCATTGATATATTGAAATGCTTCATTTGTGGTCACAAGATATACATTGTATCATTCATAGAGTGTTGAAATCTCACTATCATGTTCTTGGTTTAAGGTCTTTTTGAGGGTAATGTCTAGGGTAAAATGTCCCATTTTATATAAAGTAAGGGAGACCACTCTTTACTATAAGACACAGTTGTTACATGATAATGATGAACTCTACTTACACTGAACTTGTAGCATTAACATATTAGTTGGTTACTTAATAGTTCTATATGTATTAAAATTAAGTGTGGTCAATGAATTTAGTTTATCAATGAGTAATAATTTTTTAAAATTTTAATTAATTATAAGAATTTAATTTAAGTTTTCTAACAAGTAAATATACCATATTAATTAACGTGAAGTTAAGATTATAAGTCGAAATTAAAATTTATAACTCAAACTAATTGATAAAAAACATTTACCCTTATTAAAAAATAAAATAAATCAATAAATTTAAACTCATGAGATGGCGCTTCATCCTTAACAGATGGGACTATACTCACGGTTCATATTATAATTGAAATTTAGATGTTTATCTTCCTAATTTATGATGAGAAAAAAATTATTTATATGTTATTTTGGGTAAGAAAAAGATTTTAAAGAAAAATTATAATTTTATAAAGATTAAATTTAATTTAAAAATAAAATAATAATGATAATAATATAATAAATTATTAGATAAATAATGAAAAACAAAAATAATAAAGCAATATATGAATAAATCGAATAAATAAGAAGGAAAGTTCACTTCATATCAAGTGAATAAATGCTAACATGGCCTCCCATGGAGATTTGTGGTGGAAGGCTTGTTATTATGTCATGCTCATGTGGAATGGGTGACATCATAATGTAGTCAAAAGATAATCAAGTGGGTGAATGTCATTAACTAGAGATGACATTTTAGGTGTATAAGGATGTCTTATTTTGTATTAAAAATAAACTAGGTATAAAAATGATTTTCTTAGCTTCGCTAAGGTTGATATGTCCCTAAAACACATGTCACATGATGGTTAGATATTGGTGTTGGGTCCATCTGTAATTTGGTGTTGGTGTCACAAGATTCCATCATCCTTTAAGCAAGAATTGGGTCAACCATCGCTTAATAATCTATGATGAGATGTGAAAGCCACATGATGACGTCTCATAGGGAAGACCCATTAATGAAAAAATGGCCAATGGCCAAGTATAAAAGGCTCTTTCCTAGCCCATCCTTAACGATGACATGTAAGGTATAACATGTCCAAGCTTACATGCGTTATGTCTCAACCCCATTATGTATTAATATGTCAAATAATTGACATGGAATAAATGATGTCATATAGTGGGCGTGTTAAAATGTGAATGGCTTTTGAGTACGAATCAAAAGATGACATGGCACAATGCAACACATATGATGTGTCCCACTAGACATGTGACAAAATATTATAAGTTTTTATTGGTGTCTATTTTAGGTGGTTAACATAGAGTGTTATTATGCTTTCACTTAGGTCCTATTCTCGTTTGCAACATGTTGATCCCCTGTGAGTTGATTTGTCTCCATAATGAACCATTTCATGTGGATGGGGCCATGTATGATCCTTGGGAGAATATGGTGGATTGGGTTCTTCCAAGTCATAATCTAAGTCATAATCTCTTAGCCAAGAATTTCTTTCACAAGTCTAGGGGTAAAATTCTTGTTGTTTCCCAGAAGTTTAACAAGAAATATCATAAATTATGGAAAGGGGAGATAACTATGAAAAATTGTTGATGTGTCGCAAGATGATGCCACCCCTTTGGAAAGTCAACCTAAGTGAGTAAATCCTTAGTATATTATCTATGAGAGAAGTGGAAGGCCCACATAGCTACCTTGCAGAGGTGCTCTATAAAAAATAAAATGTTAAGTATAAATAGAAAGGGATCTACCTAACAAACCCTATCATTATTACGTGCTAGTGTGATATATTTAGATAAGAGGGCGTCATGTACGGTTGTGCATCCAGGTGAATAACTAACATATGGAATCTAGTTGGAAAAGGAACAAGGTTAAATCCACTAGTTTTCATATAGGTTTAGACTACGGTTATGCTAAGTCCTCTACTCAAGCATTTCTTCCATTGCTACAGTATAAGGGATCCCACTAAACTACAACCACTAAAATCTCCTTCATAACATTATATATGATCCAGAATGGATAGATTTGAATCTATACAACTGATACATAGATCACTCTCTATCGCATAGTTCCAAAATGCAATAACTCCGTAAACTACAACCACTAAGATTCAAAAATATTGTAACAATATATTGATGATGAATAAAATAAGAAATGACTTCGATTATAACAACCTCAACTAAGCTTTATTAGAATCAATATTATAAACACAACAACATATGCAATAGGAGGATAAAATTCCTCATTTATCCCAAGCTAATGTCACCTTGAGATAGATTGATAAACAATACATTCACAAGATTTTGATTTCAAGGTTAACACAGGTTGGAGATAAGAGTCTCATCATCCATTTAAAGGTTCATTGAACTATACTATTTATCAAGGAACTCTTCACTTTATGTAACCTACTAACCATAACCATCGCAACAATTATACTCTCGCATTCTCAAGAAAGGTTAAACATGCACATATACCATTACTTAACTAACAAAGTCCACAATTATTATAATTCTACAAGTATGATCTCGTGAACAAAATTGTTATAGCTCTATTTGTCACCCTTGAGGCTCAGTGAGGACCTATTATTGTTGTCATGCTAAGACATACCCTTCTACCTTAGATTTCTCAATTTTTGAGGGAGATCGCATCTTGCATGCCTAGCAAGGTGCGACCAGTCGCATGCTAAACTACTTGCAAGTTGTGATCGATCGCTAGCTGCACCACTAGCTGTAATACCCCAAGGCCGAGCCCCTTCTAAATTGTAATTTTTCTTATAAGATGGTGAGCCAAGTGGTTATAAGATGAAATACTTATGTGTTTATTAGGCTGGTGAGCCAGATGCCAAGGCCAATGAGCCTGATTTTTGTATATGTAATTATGCAGAACATTAATAAAAATATAAACATTGTTGCGTGTAGATCGACCACGAAGAANGGGGGGGGGGGGGGGGGCTAAGTATTTGGGCCTAGGGGCTAAGATAAGGGACTTACCTCTAGAGGAATAATATTTTAATATTATTTCATGAAGACTAAGGTGAACATGATATGTTTTTGTTATCCTAAGCTCCTAGAAAGTGGGACGTTGGCTAAATGGAGCGTATGCAACTCTAGGAAGACAAGTGTCAACCTGGGCGCATGCAGTTAAAGCTAAATCATTAGCTCATGTTGGGGGTTCATCCTGCCATTCTCCCATCTGACACGTGAACCTGAGACCTCCGTCGTCTGACCTCTGCATACCCTCATGCATCTCTGAAACTAGAAACCGTGATGCCGTCCTATGCTTCTTCCTGTGAAGTCAACACAATTGTAGTCGCCTGAGTCGTGTTGTGACTTAGCATTAGGATGTTGTCTTTTTGGGTGTCCATACCCATTTTTTTTCCTGTTGTTGTTGTTGTTGTTGCTGTCACCTGTACCTGGATGTTGTTGAGTCGAAGATTGGTTGAAGAGGCAGGTTTTCAGGCTTGTGAGCAACTCTCCCAAGTGAGAGAGTTTGTTGGGAAGTGAGTTCTCCTAGAAGGGAGTCCCGTAGCAGATACAATACTCTGAGACTTTTGGTCTAGCCTATTGCTGAATCCCAAGGTAAGGGAGGTGTACTAGCTAATGGACTTGTATTAGTGAAGGTGTATCCTCCTGGTGTGGAGAAGGTATGTGGGGAATGAGGGTCTGTGGGTTGTGGGCGTAAGTGGCTCCTGGGATAAAATATCCTTCCTGTTGCTTTGTGCAACTTCCTTGTTGTCCTTGCCAAGCCTAGAATTCCCTTGCCCGGTGGAGTTTAGTCCCAGCTCGGGGGTGACCTACTGCTGAGAATGATGAGCAACATGGTCTAAGGCTGGGAGGTTCGTGGAAGCTCTGCACGCAGTTGGTGGATTTACTCCAGCTAAAAGATAAGTATTATTGTTGTTCTTAATTATGTATTTTATGCATGTTTTGTGATGCTTGAATGTTATCACGTATTCCGTTGCATGTGGATTTACTGTTAATCTTGTTTGAATCTGAACTGGTAGCAATAATTCTATGTTATAGTGATTAAGTGTTTTAAATTCATTAAAAATCATATATATCATATAAGTGTATATTTTGCATGGTAGCATTACCCGGTCTCTGGAGGGTCGGGGATGTTAATAATTTGTATCAGAGCATGGTTTCGACATTGAGCCTGGATGGGCCATGTAAGTGGTTAATGAGACAAATATTTCAGAGTGAATTGTTGTCGAAAGGGACAAAATTCAAGGTTCGGAGTGTCCCTGGGTGCAAGGAGTGCGTCGACAAAGTCTTTGAATCAAAAAGACCAGGAGAAATAGATTGAGTTTTATCGTGAAGGGACGCGAAGATCTGTTGCAAGGAGTGCACAGATCCAAAAGTTGACTAAGTGTTGAAGAAACGCTCTAAGGAGAAAGGGGTCCATGAAACGAAGCTCAGGAGGAGGAGCAACAATAGTCATCAGATTTGTTGTTGGAAGGAGTCTGGACCTTTAGATTCGTGTCCAAGAAAGAAAAGGAGAGCGCTGAGGAGGAAACAGATTCCAAGCCGTCAGATCTAAGCGCAAAGGATCGACAATTATCTGATCCAGGTTGACATGTGGCACAAGATCCACAACTCCGGAGCGAGAGCACTTCAGAAGTTCAGTGATCGAGAAGAGAAATAGTTGATGTAGATCCTAGCCGTTGGTTGCTAGAGGGGTACGTGTCAACATATCTGATACTTTGGGGAAAGTCACTTCGGAGGATTTCAAGTGTGGAGTGTGACAAACTCCTGAAGTCCCGAAGGTCGAAGTAGATTGCAACTATCAGTTGCGAAGGACATGCATCGAGATATCGTGTACTTTGGGTGGAAGTACTTCGTGAGGAGGCAAGTGTTGTGAGTTTGAAACTCCTGAAGCCCGAAGTGTCGAAGTCACTCATAGCCATTGATCATGAAGGAGGACACACGTCGGTAGATCGTGAACTCCGAGGGAAAGCGCTTTGGGAAAAAACGAGCGTAGAGGAGTTGAAACTCCTGAAGTCCAAAGCTCTGAAGCCCGAAGAGCCAAAGTAGTGGGTCATGATGATGCCACTTGGATGGACGTGGACACATGGGATGTGTGCCACATGCCAGTGGGTTTTGAACCCATTGAAGGTTGAAAAGCCATATGGAATGTGACGTGTGACACCCATCTGATTGGGCCACGAGTCACCCACTAGTGTTCTGCCATGTGGCATCCTATATGAGCAGGGTTAGTGGGGCCCGAGGTTACGTAACGAAGTTAAAGGTTGGAGGACCCACACTAGCATTGATCACGATACATCAAGATCGACGACCATAAGGCATTGCAGGGACATAAGTTGCACGGAAGTTAATTATCCAAGGCGGTCCTACAATCCAAACCGCGGTTTCACCGAGGGGTTACGTGTAAGTGTCAGAAGAATTGCGGGATGAAAGGCGGGTTACTCCAAACCATTGTTGCATGCCCCTGCAATTGGAAAACGTTTAGTGATGTGACGTAATGACGTCACCAAAGGTGATTGGGAATGTTTAGAGATTAACAGTTCGGATGTGTCGATGCGAGATTCTCCGAAGCTCCGAAGTCCCAAAGACCCGAAGTCCCATAACTCAGACACCTGAGGTTCCATAGTGAGTGTCAGTTGTTGGATGTTGAGTAGACGTGGACGGTTGATCCGCCCTACTTCGCGAGTTTGGTAATCTAGAACTCTGAGATATTATTGTGTGGTGCTTTGAAATTTCCGAAGCCAAAGGCCCAAGTAAGCACCTAGTGATCTAGCGCTTGGTCATGGACCATGATTGCATGGGTTAGGGATTGAGAGGAAGGGGCTAGTGCCCAAAAATTATTACAGAGCAGAGAAAATATCGGAAAGAAAATGAAATCTGAACGTTTTCTTAAATCGGATTGGTTTATGATCTTACGCCAGACGTGGACCGGCCCGCGTAGGGCACCTTTGGGCGCCGGTTTCTCGATGCCAATCTTTCACTTGAAGAGCAGCAGCAAACTAGACGCTTATTTATTTATTATTTTAAGTTCACGACTTTCTTGCATGTGCTCACGAGCGGGATTCGAACTCCAGAACTAGACTCAACTGATTGCTGCCCATGCTTGCTATAATCATTCCCTTACTCTAGTGGGGATGCTGTGGAAATTGTTAAGGAATGATGACCTAACAAATTATGGTTGACCGCAACGAATTTCCACTGAGTGTAGAGAAATGGAGGAGGCACATAATGCTTCCAGTTTAGAGAATGAAGTAAAAGGAATGGATGTCCATTTGGGAGTGGAAGGATCAAACTCCAATGGGCACGGAGGAGATATGGACAAGGAAGGGCATATGATGAAAATCATTGAATGATTGTAGAAAGATGCCCAACCTCACCGAGAAGATAACAAAAAGCTCATGAAAGCCAGGGATCAACAAGGAAAATTCAACTTAAAGTTGATGTAGAGTCTGGAAATAATCAAAAGGAAGTTGGATAAGGAGAGTGACTCAAGCAAAACAGGGAGTCGCAAGAACCCTGAGAGGAAAAGAAGATCAAGAAGCGTTAGCATGCATCATCATAACTCCCCAAAACATTCCAATAAGGAGGCACACAGTAGTTCAAGCCCATCTCCTACCAGAAAGCATAGGATATCTGGAGTGGATGAACTGAAGGGTGAAATGAACAATATTAAACCTCCTACTTTTGACGGAGAACACAATAACGATGAAGATGATGAGACTTGGTTGCTGGGCATGAGGAAATATTTCCAACTGCAGAACTATTCTTCTCATGCAGAGGGAAGAATTTCCATTTACCAACTTAAAGGAAAGGCATCCATATGGTGGGAGCATCTTGTGCAAGTACAACACATCAGAGAGAAGAATGTTACTTGGAGGGAGTTCAAGAGACATTTTGAAAAGAAGTACTTAACTAAGAGATACTATGACAAAAAGATGAAAGATTTCTTTGAACTCAATCTCGGTAGCATGACCATTGATGAATACGAACGAAGATTTTTGGAATTGCTAAAGTATGTCTTGTTCATCAAAGATGAGACTGTCAAGATTCAAAGGTATCTAAATGGACTGCCATCTTCCATCTGTGACAAGATCCAGTATGATGACCCAAAGACTATGGAAGAAACTATAAGGAGAGAAATATGCTTATATGATCAGCAAAAAGAAAAGCCTACTTTCCAAAAATATTGGGAAGACAAGAAGAAGTTTAAGAGGGAGCAGAGGAAAAAGCGAATCAAACCACCCTTTTTCAGGAATATCCATCAAGGACAACTAGGTTTTAGAGAGCCCGGGAAGGCTGAAGTGGGTGGACAAATGCCAAGACAACCACCTATGGAAGGTTGGGGTTGTAAAGGAAATCATAGTAGATAGATTGCCCCCACAGAAATGACAAAGTGAGAGTTGTCCACAATGTTCAGCAGGAAGAAATAATGGAGGACATGGGCAGTAGAGTACCAAGGATCTACGCATCCCTGGACAACAAGCAAGAAGAATATCAGTCACACATGATTGAAGTGGAAGGTATGATCAACAACCATGCCTTTTCTATTTTAATTGATTTAGGGGCTATCCATAGTTATGTAGATCCTAGAGTGGTGGAAAGTTTTCAATTGTTGAGAAGCAAACATGGAAACTCTTGGTTAGTGCAACTGGCTACAGGAACCAAGAGAAAGGTTACAAAATTGGTTAAGTCGTGTCCAGTGGACATGAATGGACTGAGCACGAGAGATGAATTGAACATTTTACCTTTAGATTCCTATGACTGTCTAATTGGGATGGATTGGTTGGACCAACACCATGCCATCTTAGACTGTCGTAACAAGGAATTCACTTGCTTGGATGAGGAAGGGAATCAGAGAACAGTCCAAGGAATTCCCAGGGCAGTTACTATTAGAGAAATCTCAGCAATGCAGCTGAAGAAGTGCTACAGGAAAGGCTGTCAATTATTTGCAGCCCACATGGAGGAAGCACCTAAGGATAAGGTGTTAAGTATTAAATACCATGCAATATGAAAATATTTTGAGGATGTATTCTAGGAGGTACCAGGACTACCCCCGAAGAGAGACATTGACTTCTCTATTAACCTGATGTCTGGAGCAGTTCCAATGTCAAAAACTCCTTACATAATCAGTACACCAGAGCTGAAAGAACTGCAATTGCAGCTTGAAGAGATTATGAAGAAGGGGTATATACGCCCAAGTGTGTCACCTTGGGGAGCCCCGATCCTATTCGTGAAGAAGAAGGATGGGACATTGCGATTGTGCATCGATTTCAAACATTTGAACAAAGTGTCTGTTAAGAACAAGTATCCTCTACTGAGGATCGATGATCTCTTTGATTAGTTGAAGGATGCCAAGTTATTTTCAAAGATAGATATCAGGTCAAGATATCACCAGGTAAGAATAAAGGATGAATACATCAGCAAGACCGCCTTTAGAACAAGGTGTGGTAATTATGAATTCATAGTGGTGCCATTTGGGTTGTCGAATGCACCTTATGTTTTCATATGTTTAATGAATGGGATATTCAAGGAATATATAGACAAGTTTGTCATAGTCTTTTTGGATGACATCCTAGTGTATTTCAAGTCAGAGGAAGAGCATGAAAATCATTTGAAGATGGTGTTGTAGGTGCTAAGAGAGCACCAACTGTATGCCAAGTTGAGCAAATGCTCATTTTATCAAAAGCAGATCCATTACTTGGGGCATATAATTTCAATGGATGGGATATCCGTGGATCCTGAGAAGATAGAGGCCATCATAGAATGGTCAACACCTAAGAATGTGACAGAAGTCAGATGCTTTATGGGTCTAGCTAGTTATTACTGAAGGTTCATTGCAGGGTTCTCAAGGATAGCTCACCCTATCACTTCCTTCCAAAGGAAGGAGAAGAAGTTTCAGAAGTTTCAATGGATAGAAGAATGTGAGATTCTTCTATCACTTGAAACTTCTTATAGAAGAATGTGACATTCTTCTAACACTTGTGCTCTCTTATCACTGGTTAACAGTTGCTTCCAGTGACTGAAGCAACTGTTAACCAGTGCCCCAATCCTGAGGATTGTAGTTCCAAATGGGGATTTCGTAGTGTGCAAAGATGCATGCAAAGAAGGATTGGGAGGAGTCCTCAGCCAGAATGGATTTGTAATATGTTATGAGTCCAGGAAATTGAAAGAGCATGAAAAGAACTATGAAACTCATGATTTGGAATTGGCGGCTATTGTTCACGCTCTAAATAAATGGAGGCATTACCTTATGGGAAAGAGGTTTGAATTGAGGACAGATCATAACGGTCTGAAGTATTTGTTTGATCATCCAAACTTAAATGCTAGGCAGAGTAGATGGTTGGAATTCCTTTGTGAGTACGACTTTGATATCAAGCATATCAAAGGAAAGGAAAACAAAGTGGATGATGCACTCAGTAGATGAGTGCATGAACTACATGCTACAACCATTAGCATGTACCAAACTGACATTAAGGGTACAATTTTGGAAGCTGCAAATGTAGATTTGCAGCACATGGAGTTGGTAGCAAAGCTACAACAAGGTAAGATGCTACAGAAAGTGGAAGATTGTAAGTTGGGAGATGATGGAACACTCCTGTACAAAAACAGATTTTACGTACCTAATGTCCAGGAATTGAAACTTATGATTTTGAAAGAAATGAATAATGTGCCTTATGTTGGGCACCCTGGATATCAGAAGACTGTGGAAATAGTCAAGATACATTAATTTTGGCTGGGTATGAAGAAAGAGATTGTTGAATACATCGCCAGATGTATGGAGTGTTAGAAGGTTAAAGCTGAGCACATGCACCCAACAGGGTTGCTACAACCTTTACCCATCCCTGAGTGGAAGTGGGAGCTAGTGTGATGCAGGAGCATCATTGGCAAGCACGTAGAGGCAGGACCACTCAACACGTGAGAGTTCTTCCAGAATTTCAACGTTGGCAGTTGCAGCAAATTTTGAAATCCGCCTTAACTCAGCGTTGGAATTTACCTTTGGAGGCACGCTTGAAACAACGCCGAATTTTACCCTTTGACGCACGTTTTGAAAATCGAAAACAGAGCAGGAGTTTCCACTACAGCTATGGAATGCGACTGAACTAAGATAGCGTAGGATGAATTTTAGAGTAGGCAAGTAGCCAGGGGAAACCCTAGAAATATTTTTGAGTTAAGTAGAAGTTTGTACGCCCAGTTGGGAGAGCAACAATATAGAGAGAAATTAGTTGTAAGAGAACTGCGAGTTAGCAGGAGGTCTCAGTTTTTTTTGAGCTACTGTAATTTGAATGTATTTTGTAGCCATTTCGACACTTGTGAATATAAAAGAAGGAAAATTGATCCAAATGCGTGTGTGTGAATGTTATTTGCGATATCCTGTTATTTTGTTTTCATGAACAAGTGAATGAATCTCCACAGAGGAGAACAAAACTGTGACTATTAATTTTTAGTTTCAATTGTTTCTCTTTATTTGAAGCTTTGTAAGGTGTGCATCGAGCCAGAGAGGAACACAAGGAAATCGGGAGGAATTTCTCTGTGAGAAATACCATGGATCTGAGTTATCAAAATCCCTTAGACGCAAGGAGTGTGCGAGAAATCGAAGTCTGAACCAAATAAAGCTCAGGAGGAATAACACGTCGGAAAGTGTTATCGAGATCTAGGAACCCATTCCCTGGAAGAAGCGAAGGTCGAGCCTTCAAAGACTTAGAAAATATTCTAAGTTTGAAGCGAGTAAAAGCTCAGGAGGAAGAACGTCGTCGAGCATTGGATCACGGTGGAGAATCCCGCAGACCGTCCGATTCGAGGTAGATGCACAGGCTTTAACACTGCATAGATATAGGAGGGGATATCTTGAAGATCTGAAATGACATTGGAGAACTTCGAGGAGGAACTTGAGACCACACAATCTGTTGGATCAAGTGGAGTTGCGAGGAGGTTAATGATGGGGAAGAGATCTGAGCGTAGATATGGAGGGCGTTGTGAGCCGTTGATCAAGTGCCTCAATCTTTCGGCATTTTGGAAACCAGGATTACAAGGGTCAACAACATGGGACTCTCAACCGGTGGAATCCCGAAAAGATCGGAGTTGTCAGATCTTCGAAGGCCTAGAGCCGTTGATCTATAGTGAGGGGAGATTTTGTGATTTCGGTGACTAGTGGAGGAGCTAACATATTTCATGCAGGGCGAAGTCACGAAATGCCGAAATAATCGTAGTCGTCGGTCCAAGAGGGACCAGAGCCATAGATCTCGTGTCATCATGATTTTGGCATTCGTGACTTGGAGGGGTCAGGCATGTTATATCGTAGGTTCCGATACTGTGAACCACGACGCGCTTTCGTGGTAAATCTTGTGGTCATGTGAGTTGGGAAAAGGGAGGAGATAACCTCCGTTATCTCTCATCGGAGTTTCGTGACTCATAAGGGTTTGTGTTGGGGGATTATTGAATCGGAAATCCTGAAACACCGAAACGCGACGTGCCTTTTGGGGACGTGCCTTTTGGGTTAAGCCTGTGGTTGCACCTGCAATCTCATGGAGTCTGGGATTATGCCTAGTGGTGATTTGCACAGTGAACACAGACAAGGGCCTGTGGACTTAGTGTCAAGGGTTCCAACTCGGAACCAAGAGAGAGCTATTTCGGCTCCTGAATGAAATATCTTGACCCGAAGGTCACGCAACCCTTAGGAGGGATAGGGGGTCTGCATCAGGTGGTATCAGAGCTTAAGTTCTTCATTTGTAGACTTCAGATGAAAGAGAAACAGGAAGAGACAGGGAACTTAGAGTTGTACTCTGTGTGTGACAAGCAGTCAACACAATACTGCCAAGGAGAAGAGAGGCACATTTAGCCAACCATGTTGTAGAGAGGGAGATGCGAGAACTTCGCGCCAGATTGGAAACAATGGAAGCAACACAGAGAAGAGCACCTGATGCTGGAGACGTCAGTGAAGCAGAAAGTGAAGAGGTTGAAGTTGAAGAAGCTGCAAGAGAAGATGTTGTAGAGGAACGTTTTTTGAGAGCAATTGCCAGATTAGGAGGCAGAGCTAAAATCGACGTTCCCATGTATGAGGGAAACCTAGATGATGAAGAAATGTTGGATTGGATAAGATCCATGGACAAAAATTTCGACTATGAAGACATCGATGAGGAGAAGAAGGTGAAGCAAGAAGTCACCAAGCTAAAAGGACATGCAACACTGTGGTGGGACGAACTACAGGCTGAGAGGAGAAGTAAAGGCAAACAAAGGATAAAGAGTTGGGACAGAATGGTATCCAGACTGAAGGATAAGTTCATACCCAAAGACTACCATATCAATCTGTTCAGGAAGATACAAAACCTGAGATAGAAAGGGATGACAGTTAAGGAGTACATCGAGGAGTTCTACCGGCTGAACATCAAAATTGGACAATGGGAGAGAGATGAAGTGAAAGTCTCCAGATATATAAATGGCTTGAGATATGAGATCTAGGACGAGCTTAGCATGATTTCAGTGAGAACCATGGAGTATGCTTATCAGTTTGCGTTGAAGGCAGAGGAGAAGCTGACTAGAAAACAAAGTCAATGAGGAAGAGGCAAAATATCGGTTCCAAGCAAGAGTAAGGTATTTAACCATGACAAAGCACATCAGTCTAGGGATGAGGCTGAGAAAACACACAATCACTCGGAATGAGGAGGGAGTTCCAAGGAAAGACAAGGTGGTGGAAGAAACTCTTTTAGAGGAAGAGGCAGAGGAGGAGTAAGATGTTGTGCCTGTGGAAAGACAAGACACATTTCTTGGGAATGCCCTGAGAAGAAGAAATAAGGAGGAGGAGAAGCTCACATTTCATAAGCACAATGAAGAGATGTTGAAGTAGAGGGAGCAGAGGATGGAGCATCTCTGATGTTGAGAAAAGTTCTCTTAAAACTAGAGGAAGAAATTGAAAAACCAGTGCAAAGAAATAGTCTCTTCAGGACAGCTTGCAAGACTAAGGACAAAGTATGCAAGATGGTTGTTGACAGTGGGAGTACTAACAACCTAGTATACATAGAGATGGTAGAGAAATTGGAGCTGAAGACAACTGCACATCCAAAACCATACAAGGTCTCATGGTTGCAAAAAGGACACGAGGTAACGATTACTAAACAATGCCTGGTTGAAATTAAAATAGGAGGATATAAAGATGAAATCCTATGTGATATAATTCCCATGGGCGTATGCCACATTTTGTTGGGAAGACCATGGAAGTTTGACATAAATGTCATTCATGATGGAAGTAAGAATACATATACATTGGAGAAGAATGGTAGAACACATATGTTGTTGCCAATGGAGGAGAAAAGAGTGAAAGAGGAAGCTAACACAAGCATACTTCTCATGAGTGGGAAGGAACTCCTGAAAAAATTCAAGGAAGAACATGGGATGTAGTTCGTTGTGGTGAGGAAGCCCAGAGTCATCCTTACGATTGAATTAATGGATGATTTTCCTAAAGAAGTTTAGGAGTTGCTGGATAATTTTGTTGATATAGTGGTGGATGAGCTGCCAAAGTCATTGCCTCCCATCAGGAGTATCAGTCATCATATCGACTTGATACCAGGAGTAAGCCTGCCCAACGAAGTACTGTATAGATTAACACCTCGAGAGAATGAGGAAGTGAAGAACCAATTCCAAGAGTTGTTGGATAAGGGTTTGGTCAGAGAGAGCTTGAGTCCATGCGCAGTACCAACTATGTTAAGCCCAAAGAAAGATGGAGGATGGAGAATGTGTACAGACTCGAGAGCCATCAACAACATCACCATCAAGTACATATTTCCTTTACAAAGAATGGATGATTTAATGGATTTCTTAAGTGGAGAAAAATTCCTTTCTAAGATAGATCTGAAAAGTGGATATCACCTGATCAGGATGAGAAAAGGTGATGAATGGAAAAAATCCTTTAAGACGAATGCAAGTCTGTATGAGTGGTTGGTTATGCCATTTGGCTTAACGAATGCCCCGAGAACTTTTATGAGGCTGATGAACGAAATTCTAAAAGATTTCATTGGTAAGTTTGTGGTTGTATATCTGGACGATATACTGAGTTTTAGCAGGACTAAAGAGGAGCATTTGAGGCACCTAACACTAGTAATGAGGAGGCTACAACAAGAGAAGTTGCTGATCAATTTGAAGAAGTCCTCTTTTATGAAGACAAAACTCATTTATTTGGGTTTCGTGATCTCTTCGAATGAACTGAAGATGGATCTAAAGAAGGTGAAAGAGATCAGAGAATGGCCATCACCAAGAAGCATGTTCAAGGTAAGGAGCTTCCATGGATTAGCGAGCTTCTATAGGAAGTTCATTAGAGACTTCAGTGGAATTTGTACACCAATGATAGATACAATGAAGAAGCGACACAAGTCCTTTAAATGGACAGAGGAGGCCGAAAGGAGCTTCAATATACTGAAGGAGAAGATAACAGAACGACCAATTATGATCTTGCCGAATTTTGAGAAGACATTTAAGGTAAGATGTGATGCAAGTGGAGTTGCAAAAGGAGCAGTTTTGAGTGAGGATAATAGACCTGTTGCCTATTTCAGCGAGAAGTTGAATGAAAATAAGAAGAAATACTCCACATATGACAAGGAGTTCTATGCCATAATTCAAGCATTGAAGAAATGGAGGCATTATCTTGTCCCACAAGAGTTTGTCTTGTTTAGCGATAACCAATCTTTACAATTCATAACCAGACAAGAAAAACTGAATCAGAGGCATGCAAAATGGGTTGAATTTATGAAAAAAATTTATTTTGTCATAAAACATATTGTTGGGAATGCTAACAAGGTTGTTGATGCGTTAAGCAGGAGATGTTTGATCATGTAGGAATTCCAGGTGAAGACCTTGGGGTTTGAACACCATAAGGACATGTATCATGATGATGCAGATTTCAAGGAGGCATATGAAGCATGTGCTAATCATGTGTTGAGAGATAGAAGTCAGTGGATATAGTATATGGTTTAGGAAGGATTGTTGTTCAAAGGAAATCAATTGTGCATACCAAGATGCTCAATGAGGGACAATCTTCTGAAGGAGAAGCATAGTGGAGGATTGGCTGGACATTTTGGCCATGATAAAACATTTGCATAGTTGAGAAGTTCACACTATTGGCCAGGTATGAGAACAGAGGTGATAAAGTTGGTGAATAGATGTAGAATCTGCCAACATGCAAAGGGGAAAAGATAGAACACTGGGTTGTATCAACCATTACCAATACCAGAGAGGCCTTGGGATGCAATAAGCATGGATTTTGTGTTGGGATTGCCAAGAACACAAAGAGGATTCGATTCCATATTTGTGGTGGTGGATAGATTTTCAAAGATGGCACATTTCATCCCATGCCAGAAAACCAGTGACGCAACACATGTTGAAAATATTCTTTTCAAAGAAGTTGTGAGACTTCACGACCTATCCAGGAGCATTGTCTCAGACAAAGACACAAAATTTGTTGGTCACTTTTGGAGGATGTTGTGGAAGAATATGGGGACAACTTTGTCCTTCGACGTAGCTTATCACCCTCAGACAGATGGGCAGACTGAGGTGGTAAATAGAAGTTTGGGAAACTTGTTGAGGAGTTTAGTCACTGAACATCATAATTAGTGGGATCAGATTCTTTCACAAGCAGAATTTGCATACAATGATTCACCAAAGAGGAGAACTAGAAGGAGCCCATTCCAAATACTATATGGAATGCAACCAAGGGGAGTGTCTGAGTTGAGAAACTTGGAACAGGGAGCGATCAGAAGCGCTGGAGCAGAAGATTTTGCTGCTGAAATGTAGAAACTCCATAGCCAGATCATAGAACAATTAAAGAGTTCTAACCAGAAATACAAGCATAGAGATTACCAACATCGTAGGGAACTTCAATTTGAAGTAGGAGATCAGGTTTTAGCACATCTTAGGAAGGAAAGGTTCCCTAGGGGAACACACAACAAGTTTAAGATGAAAAAGATAAGACCCTGTAAGATCTTGAGGAAGTTTGATGCAAATGCCTATGGGATTGAGATGCCAGATGGTGTGGGAATTTCACCCATATTCAATGTTTCAAACCTGTATCATTACAGGAAAGATGACACAGAAGGGTCGGAAGATCAAGGAAATATTCAGTGGGAGAAACGAATGCCCGTAGCAGAAAATCCACAGATGGAGATAATTATTGATCAGAGGATTGGCAAGAAGACTAGGAGGAAGACTTAATTTTAGTATCTGGTCAAATGGAAGGGACACCCAATAGAAGATACCAACTGTGAAAATGAAGCTGCTATCCAGAAGCAGGGAAAGTCAATAGAGGAGCTCATGGACAGGAGTCCATGAATTTTTGTCAAGGGGAGTATGATACAAGAGCATCGTTGGCAAGCGCGCAGAGGCAGGACCACTCAACACGTGACAGTTCTTCCAGAACTTCAACATTGGCAGCTGCAACCAATTTTGAAATCCACCTTAACTCAGTGCCAAAATTTACCTTTGGAGGCCCGCTTGAACCAGTGCCGAATGTTACCCTTTGAGGCACATTTTGAAAATCGTAAATAGAGCAGGAGTTTCCACTATGGCTCTGGAATGGGACTGAAATAAGATAGCATAGGATTAATTTTAGAGTAGGAAAGTAGCCAGGGGAAACCCTAGAAATATTTTTGAGTTAAGTAGAAGTTTTTACGCCCAGTTGGGAGAGAAGCAATACAGAGAGAAATTAGTTGTAAGAGAACTGCGAGTTAGTAGGAGGTCTTAGTTTTTTTTTAGCTACTGTAATTTGAATGTATTTTGTAGCCATTTCGGCACTTGTGAATATAACAGAAGGAAAATTGATCCAAATGTGTGTGTGTGAATGTTATTTGCGATTTCCTTTTATTTTTGTTTTCATGAACAAGTGAATGAATCTCCACAGAGGAGAACGAAACTGTCACTGTTAGTTTTCAGTTTCAATTGTTTCTCTTCATTTGAAGCTCTGCAAGGTGTGCATCGAGCCAGAGAGGAACGCAAGGAAATCGGGGGGAATTTCTCTGCGAGAAATATTGTGGATCTAAGTTATCGAAATCCCTCAGATGCAAGGAGTGCATGAGAAATAGAAGTCTGAACCAGACAAAGCTCAGGAGGAATAACACATCAAAAAGTGTTATCGAGATCCAGGAACCCATTCCCCGGAAGAAGAGAAGGTCGAGCCTTCAAAGACTTAGAAAATATTCTAAGTTTGAAGTGAGTAAAAGATCAGGAGGAAGAACGTCGTCGAGCATTGGATCACGATGGAGAATCCCGCAGACCGTCTGATTCGAGGTAGATGCGCAGGCTTTAAAACTGCGTAGATCCAGGAGGGGAGATCTCGAAGATCTGAATGGACAGTGGAGAACTTTGAGGAGGAACGTGAGACCCCGCAAGTCATTGGATAAAGTGGATTTGCGAGGAGGTTAGTGACGAGGAAGAGATATGAGCGTAGATATGGAGGGCGTTGTGAGCCGTTGATCAAGTGCCTCAAGATTTCAGCATTTCGGCAACCGGGAGTACAAGGGTCAAAAACGTGGGACTCTCGACCGATGGAATCTCGAAAAGATCGGAGACTTCAGATCTTCGAAGGCTTAGAGCCGTTGATCCGTAGTGAGGGGAGATTTCATGATTTCGGCGACCGGGTGGAGGAGCTAACATATTCCGTGCAGGGCGAAGTCGTGAAACGCAAAACACCGAAATAATCATAGTCGTCGGTCCAAGAGGGACCAGAGCCATAGATATTGCATCATCGTGATTTCGACGTTCATGACTTGGAGGGGTCAGGCATCTTGTATCCCAGGTTTCAATACTGCGAACCACGACGCGCTTTCGTGGTAAAGCTTGTGGTCATGGGTGTGTGGTCACATGAGTTGGGAAAAGGGAGGAGATAACCTCTGTTAGCCCTCATCGGAGTTTCGGGACTCAAAAGGGTCTATGTCGGGGGACTATTGCATCGGAAATCCTGAAACACCAAAATGCGACACGCCTTTTGGGGACGCGCCTTTTGGGTTAAGCCTGTGGTCGCACCTGCGATCTCATGGAGTTTGGGATTATGCCTAGTGGTGATTCACATGGTGAACACAGACAAGGGCCTGTGGACTTAGTGTCAAGGGTTCCAACTCATAACCAAGAGAGAGCTATTTTGACTCCTGAATCAAAGATCCTGACTGGGAGGTCACGCAACCCTTAGGAGGGATAGGGGGTCTGCATCATAGTGACAATGGATTTCATCACAGGAATGCCCAGAACAGGCAAGCAACATGATTCAATCATGGTGGTGGTGGAAAAGCTTATGAAAGCTGCCCATTTTATCCCATTAAAGACTACTCACAAGGCAACTAATGTTGTCAATATCTTTATGAGGGAAATAACATGATTACACGGTGTTTCCAAGACAATTGTGTTTGACAAAGACCCGAAATTCACCTCAAAATTCTGGAAAGGGTTATTCAAAGGGTTCGGAATGAATTTAAACTTTAGCATTTCTTATCATCCTAAGTCTGATGGGTTGATAGAGAGGGTGAACCAAGTAATAGAAGACATGTTAAGGATGTATGTGATGGAAAAACCATCTAAATGGGAAGAATACCTACACTTGGTAGAATTTGCCTAAAACAATGGCTATCAAGCATCAATGAAGATGAGCCCATTTGAAGCACTTTACGGCAGAAAGTGAAACACTCCAGTAAGTTGGGATAACCGAGCTGATAGAGCAGCAGTTGGACTAGAGTTTCTCAAGAAAATGGAAAAACAAATGCTAAATATTAAGCATAATTTGAAAGTTGACCAAGATAGGCAGAAGAGTTATGCTGATAAGAACAGGACCCACTGGGAGTTTAAAGTGGGTGATCATGTTTTCCTGAAAGTGAAAGCCAACATAAGTTCCCTGAAGCTGGGAAACTGTTCAAAGTTGGCAGCCAAATTTTGTGGACCGTTTGAAATCCTATAAAGGATTGGACCAGTTGCATATATGATTTCATTGCCTGCATCCATGAATGTACATAATGTGTTTCTTATTCCATTGATTAAGAAGTATATACCTAATGCCAATCATGTAATCGATTGGAATGTGATTCAGGTGGAGCAAGAAGGCATCTTGCAGGTGCATCTGGTGCGTATACTGGACTGGAAAAGCAAGCAGCTCCAGAATCGAGCCATAGGGATTGTAAAAGTCCAGTGGACCTGGTATGGTCCTAAGGACGAAACATGGGAGCATGAGGATGCTATGCGGGAAGAGTACCCACATCGTTTTGAATATTTTGGAAATCTTGTTGTTGTTTTGTAAATAAGTTGCATTGAGGACAATGCAAAAATAAGGGGAGGGGATTGTAATACCCCAAGGCCGAGCCCCTTATGAATTGTGATTTTTCTTATAGGTTGGTGAGACAAGTGGTTATAAGCTGGAAGACTTATGTGTTTATAAGGCTGGTGAGCCATATGCCAAGGCCAATGAGCCTGATTTTTGTATATGTAATTATGCATAACATTAATAAAAATATAAACATTGTTGCATGTAGACCGACCATGAAGAAGAGTTATGGGGGACTAAGCTCCACTAGGTAGGGTAAGGAGGGGGGGGCTAAGTATTTGGTTCTAGGGGCTAAGCTAGGGGGCTTACCTCTAGAGGAATAATATTTTAATATTATTTCCTGAAGACTAAGGTGAACATGATATGTTTTTGTTATCCCAAGTTCCTGGAAAGTGGGCTGTAGGAAAAATGGAGCACATGTAGTTCAAGGAAGACAAGTGTCGACCTAGGCACATGTAATTAAAGCTAAAGCGTCAACTCATGTTGGGGGTTCATCCTTCCATTCTCCCATCCGACACGTGAACCCGAGACCTCCTTCGTTTGACCTCTACATACCCTCATGCATCTCTGAAACCAGAAACCGTGAGTCCGTCCTGTGTTTCTTCTTGTGAATCCGATGCAATTGTAGTCGCCTGAGCCATGTTGTGACTTAGCGTTAAGTTGTTGTCTTTTTGGGTGTCCATACCCATTTTTTTTCCTATTGTTGTTGTTGTTGTCATCCATACCTGGCTATTGCTGAGTCGAAGACTAGTTGAAGAGGGAGGTTGTCATGCCTGTGATCAACTCTCCGAGGTGAGAGAGTTTATTGGGAAGTGAGTTCTCATGGAAGGGAGTCCCGTAGAAGCTACAATACTCTGACACTTCTGGTCCATCCTTTTGTTGAGGCCCAAGGTAAGGGAGGTGTACTAGCCGATGGACTTGTATTAGTGAAGGTGTATCCTCCTGGGGTGGAGCAGGCATGTGGGGAATGAGGGTTTGTGGGTTGTGGGCGTAAGTGGCTCCTGGGATAAAAGATCCTTCCTATTTCTTTGTGCAACTTCCTTGTTGTACTTTCCAAGCATAAAATTCCCTTGCCCGGTGGAGTTTAGTCCCAGCTTGGGGGTGACCTACTGCTGAGAATGATGAGCAATGTGGTCTAAGGCTAGGAGGTTCATGGAAGGTCTGTACATAGTTGGTATATTTACTCCAGCTAAAATATAAGTATCATTGATGTGCTTAATTATGTATTTTATGCATGTTTTTTTATCCTTGAATGTTATCATGTATTTCGTTGCATGTGGATTTACTGTTAATCTTGTTTGAATCTGAACTGGTAGCAGTAATTCTGTGTTATTGTGATTAAGTGTTTTAAATTCATTAAAATTCATATGTATCATATAAGTGTATATTCCGCATGGTAGCATTACCTAGTCTCTAGAGGGTCGGGGATTTACACTAGTAGTGCATGACCGCCCCTGTAACCTTCTAGATTTGGTGAATTATGAGATCATCATCAGGTGAGTTGTTGATGTCTCATGATGATCTTTGGAACTCACACTAGAATTATATTTCACCATGTTCTATAGATCTAGATGCATCCCCTAGCCTCCTCCATCAATCTATATAAGGAAGGAATTCCAAGGGAGGAAGGGAGGAAGATTTGGAGAAAAACACTTATGCTACAGGATTTCAGAGAATCTCTTCAATATTTGGTCTTCATATCAGGTTGGCCTTGCTTGTGTGAGGGCTAAGGAGGAGCTACAACAAGGATCTAGGAGACGCTTCAATCATGACTCAAGGTAAAATCTGATTGATGTACTATTTATCCACATTCAATATAGATCTATATGGTTTTCCCCTTCTATTGTTGTTGTATTCATTTATATATATTGATAAATGGTAGATCTATGTTGGAAAACTTACTTATACTGAGAGGGAGGTGAATCAATATAAGACTACTTTTTCTATTCTTACAATCTTTACCAATTTGTTACTTCACTAATTATAAGAAATTAATGAAAAATGTACATACAAACAAATAATCCATAGTACACATAGACTTAACGTGGAAACCCAAATGGGAGAAGACCACAAAATATTTTCTTTATGAAATATTGTAGGTATCAACCTACTGTTATAATGCTTGTAGGCACCAACCTGCAAGAGACACCAATATTTTCTCCCGAGCACCAACTTAGCAATAAGGTTTGAAGGCACCAACCTATAGGAGACACCAATCCCCTTGAATGAGCACCAAATCAATTCTCTTTGTAGGTGCCAACCTATAGTTGCTAAATTTGGAGGTGATGGCCCTAGGAATAGCAACAATCATATTGTTGTATCCTTGGCTCCTACTTTATTTTGTCAACCTGGGGTTTGTACAAACATGAAGGTGCTATGCAATGTATATTCAGTATGCACCCGTCGGTAGTAAATTTATGAGAATGATCAAAGGTTGAAATGCATGAAATGTGCATAAATTTAGCTAGTAGAAAGAAATTATAAACTATTGCTTGAAGGAGAACAAACCAATATGAACTTATTATTCCCTTCCTCGGTTGAGATCAACCATAGGTTCTATAGGGAGAAGGAGTGGTGGGTTCATCCTTAACCCAATCCATTTAGTCTTTATTTTCCTTAATGCCTATTTGTGCCAAGGTGTCCTTTGGAGGGAAAGCTACAGGGTATTGGGATAGACTAGGAGAATCCTTCACCTCTGCCACTTGGGTTGTAATGGTGAGTGGAGTGGCTAGTACTAGGATTTTCTTCTTCTAACTCCTAATTTTGTTGGAAAATCTTCTTCTGGGATTTTCTTCTTCTAACTCCTAATTTTGTTGGACAATCTTCTTCTAGGCTATACCCATTCTGCACTAGTGATTTTTAAGGGACTGATAGTGGGTGTCCCTAGAGAAGTTAAAGCATCAACCACTTCCTTGTATTTTTCATCTATCTTCTGCTTTTTCTCCTTCTTTTATTATTTTGATATTTTGGGCCTGATGATTCTCTTAGGATCTTCCCATTTTTCCTCTCCTTGTCATTCATTGCTTCTTGTGCGTCTTCAAATGCTTGCAGATCCATATTTATGAAATCTTCCCATAAAATTATGTGCTTTAATTTCCTAAGGGAATCCTAAACTATCAATTTTATGAGCCCATGCGGTGCTAAAAACTCATGTTTTCCGTTCTATACCTTTAGGCTCATTTCCCTTAATGATCGAAGGAGGAAGTAAGGGATGCTCAAGTTCTAGTGTGCTTCTTGATTTGGAAGATGTATAAGAAAGTGTAATAGTCTGAAGTGGTAAGCATATACCACACTCATCCTACCCTCACATGTGATGTATTTGATTATATGATAGGCCACTTCTGGCCATGGATGAGGGAGCTTTCCCTTTTAATGTCATTTTTGTCCTCATCAAGTTTTTCATTTGGGAGGAAAAATTCCTTCTTGGCATTACTGGATTCTTGCCTCTCATATTTATCTCAAGGGAGGACCAAGGGCAGACTAAATAACTTGTTGATGGATGCTTCATTGATTCTCATTACCAGTCCCCTTACTATGGTCACATATTCTTGTTCTTGTATATTATAGAAATTCTGAGCAAAATCTATGGCTACCTCATCATCAAATCCTCTTAGTCTTTCAAAGTATCCCAAACAATTACATTTCTGAAAATTTTCTATTATCTCAGGATTGTCATAAACCCTAGAAGGTTCTATTGGATCTCTCCTTTTGAATCCAGCTCCCATGGTTGATGTTGATGGGTTAAATTCTCAAGGAAGATGAGTTGAGTCTTTGAAGGGAGAACATTGGAAGAGAGAAAAACTAGGTACTGGGTTCTTGTAGAGGCACTTGTTTAGAAAGTATGACAACTCGGGTTTGTTTTTACGCAAACATGGTGGCTAGAACAAAATTTAGAAATTATGACGGCTTGGTTTTGTTTTTTTGCAAACATGGTGGCTAGAAAAAATTCAGCAAAAAAAATCTTGGAAGAAAAGAGAAATAAATGAGGGTTTCTTTAACAAATTCAAGTCATTATAGTCCCTTTGCAGCCATTCCTATAGAAACTGTGAAAAAATATTTCTACAGGAACCGTGTCAATTAGGTTTCTACAGGATGTGATTTTTTTCAGAAGCTCACACAAATTCTAGCGTTGAATGAAATATTCGACCATGGATCTACAAACTTTGACAGTATTTGAGAATATTTTAACACATCGAGAGTCGATTATGTGTTCTACAAGACTGTAAGAATCATGGTTCTACAGGATGCGATTTTCTTTACCCAAAACTCATACAAACCCTTAGTAGTAGTGAATTTGACCGTGAGTTTTGCGAACCATAGAATTTGAAGCAAATGTTGAGAAGATTTTTTACAACTGTAGAGCTATTTATTTTTCCTATGAGGGTTTCATGGCTACTTGTAGCGATTATGTTCATGGACCATCTTATGATTCCTTGGTTGAGTGCTTTTCTTCTCTTCCTCACCCGCGAGTTCATTTTCTTGCTTAACACAACTTGAACTTCACACCTCTTTCTTCATAATTTGAAATGGTGCTTCAAAACCCCCTTTTTACTCTAAGTTATGCCCAAATTCCATATTAGACTATTGTTTTTTCACAACTGTTGGTCTGATGTTTTAATGACTCCTTAATTGGTGCTCTCGACTCATAGAAATGATCCTTCACTTAGATTACTTAAATCCATATGCCAATTGAATCTTAGCATGAATTATGGCCAAACCCCAATGGACAAGACGTGATCATCCTCATTTTCATCACCATATTAGATTTTATAAATGTTTTGACCACATGAAATAAGAATGGATACAATTGTATGAGGCTTAAATGAATGTCGAGAGGATATATAATTGTGTTATCTTGATTAACTTTGCATGCATTTGATTTTGTCATTTTTTAGGTGGTTGGAGTAATTGCAGTTGGTATTGATAGTCATCATTTAGTGGTTGATTCATCTTTTGATGATGTTAAGGTCCCTTGCTTGATATTAGTGTTGAAGTTGTTCTTGTTGATATGGGTTTTGCACATTTTTTTTACAGAAATATCTAGGATATTATGGCTTCCAAGCATTCTATAGGATACAAAGCATCCTGTATAACTATCACTTTTTATGCCAGAAATTTTCTATAGGATATAGAGTATCCTGTAGAAATAGAGTTTTGTTGTCCTGTTGGTTGCATCTGATGTAGAAATGGTTGGAGAAGGTTGTTTTGTTGTTGATATTAACAATTGAATTGTTGATGTTGTATTGAACCTTGAATGTTTTCCATTATTTGTAGAAATGTCCCTGTAGGTTGATCCTGTAGAATCTTGTAGGACAATCCTATAGAAATCTGTAGGATAACCTTGTAGGTTGTTTTTATTGAAATAAAGGGTAGAATGTAAAATATTGAATATGGAAAGTGGTATTGATGAATGATGAAAAATGAAAAACAAAGATAATTGAATGGAGATGATGGAAAGTGTTATGTATGGATGATGAAAGAAAATTGAAAATGATTATTGTCCTTATTGAGTTGTTGTTGACTGTTGATTTCATTCTTGTGTAGATGGTTGTAGAAAATGAAGTGTTGGGTACCTGGAAAACAAAGAATTGGTATTTTATATATAAAAAAAAAAAAATATCTGAGACTGCCTCCATTAGATGTTTTCACCCATAGATATGTCCTAGATTCCTTAGAGAGGTTTTCATCCAGGAGTTTTATTCTTTTTTTCTTCTTATTTTTTTCTCATCATTTGGATGGATTGAGAGAATCTTTGCTATCAATAACATCCATATTATGTGTCTTCATTATCTATGTGAATTATTCTCTTGTCAGTGGCTTGTTGTAAACTTTTAGCCTGAATGCATTTACTAACAAAGGAATTATTTCTTCATCAATGGTTTTGATCTATATTGAACCATTATCATAGCATTTTTCAATGGTGTAAGGTATTAACCATCTGGTCATCAACTTACCCTTGAAGTATTTGAATCTTGAATCATATAAGAGGGTCCAATCTCCTTCTTTGAACTTGTTATGCTTAATTTTCTTGTCATGCCAATATTTTCTCTGTTACTACACTACTATAGTGTTGAAGGGTGCTTGCATTTTGTACTCATCTAAGGAATTTAGTTGACTCAATCTTTCTCTTTGTGTTGATGGTAAGTCCATGTCTAATTCAGTTGTTGTCCTTAATGTATGGTATTCAAATTCAATAGGTAGTATGGCCTTCTTACCATAGAATAACTCAAAGGGTGTGAGCCTAGTGGTAGTCTTCCATGTGATTTTGTATGCCCATGTTGCTTATGTGAGTTTCTTTGATCCATTTTTCTTATTCATGCTTACTATTTTGGTGAGGATGTTCTCCAATTCTTGGTTGGTGAATTCACCTTGTCCATTTTCTTATGGACGATAGGGTGTTGAATTCCTATGGCAGATGTTATGTTCCTTCATGATTTCTTCAATAACTATGGATGTAAACCAAGATCCTTGATCTGTGACTATCTCTCTTGGATAACCAAATCTTGAGAATATGCACTCTTGGAGGAATGAAACTACATTAGATTAAGTGGAATATTTCATAGTGATCCACGTGGATATTAGTGGCCACCCACCTTTTCCAACTGGCTCAAAGCAACTTTCTGGCAATTTTGGTAATTTACTATTTTTAGCATTTTTTAACTTCTGGGGCCATTTTGAGGCCCTAAACGATGTTTTTGGGAAAATGGGGAGAAATATGCAAATTCCTTCTATATTTCCTCCAAAATGAATCTCCTCGATGATACCTTTCCAACGGTCTATCATGCGCCTAAAACGAAGATCGTATCCAAAAGTTACAACCCCGAGAAGTTGATGTACTAACTTACCCAAACAGGGCCCACATGACTTTTGGCGCTTCATCTCCTAGGGTTAGGTTTTTGGATGTCTAGTGTTTTTGGCATTACTGTTTATTGTAAAAAGGCCTTCATAGACTCATTGTAATCATATTTTTGTGAATGCGAGTAGCCGTCACATCTCTTCTCAGAGATAAGCTGCCACCATTCTAGCGAGTCTTTCACTCTGTATTTTTACAGTCTCTGTACATTTCTTTCATTAATAGAAATCATGTATTATTGTATATCTATGTTTATAGTTGCATATCTTATACATTTATGTTATATTATTGAACATCTGCGATATCTCTGTCCATTTATTTATTATATCTCCGCTCTCATTTCGTGCCGGAAATAATCTGGATCAGTGGTATCAGAGCAGGCTTCTCTTGATCATTTTTTCAGTGTATTTCCTCGAAGATGTTCGAGTATAGAAAATTGGGTCTCTAGCTTGTATCTCTTGAAGACAATCACTCTTTCACACCCAAGAAACCATCCATGGCGGAATAAAAGAAAAACGACGGAGAAGACGATTCTATAAATCTGTTGCTTGAGCAAGCTCTCACGCAACAGAGGGACAAAATGATGGAGAATTTTTCCCACATCCTTCAATGCCTACCGATAGAAATAGGCACATCTTCATCAACCAACCACTTTGGCAGCACCTCTCCTTTCAAGGTACAAGTTAATTTTTATATTCCCATATTTGAAGGTCAAATATATGTGGATGCCCTAGACAAATGGTTAAATTTGCTAGACGGTTATTTCTCTGTTCACCATTTTTCCGACAGGGAAAATATTACCTTCTCACTCCTTAAATATCTTGCCCATGTCAAACATTGGTGGGAAAATTATTGGGAGCAAAGTTCCACAAAGGATTCTGGATTATATGGGGCCGAGACCACTTGGGATTTTTTTGTGGAAGCTGTAAAGGAACATTATTACCCTGTTGGAAACTATGAGGACCAATACATGAGATGGACCACATTGCGGCAAGAGAGGGGCCAAGAAGTTCTAGAGTTCACCAATACCTTCCATACCTTGTGCACCAAACTGGGTATCAAATAATCCGAATGACATTTGGTTCTGAAATACCGTGGGCCTCTACACAAATACATCCAAACTGAAATGGATTTTCTGGACATCTCGTCACTCGATGTTGCTTATTTATATGTTGTTAAAATTGAGAAGAAATTTAAGCACCAGAACAAACGGGAGTTCGGGTTTGAAAATCCGCAACAACCAAAGTATGACAATGATGGCCCTAAAAAACAGTCTCCTGAAAACCAGCCTAAGCCACAAGAAAAGAAGGGTCACGGGAAGACAAAGAAGGACACTGGAAAATGGTACGATTTCCACAAAATCCCCTGGCACAACACCGATGAATGTTTCTCAAAACAGTCATTGGTGGCTGAGATCAAAGGAAACAAGCCGAACCCTGATTATGAAAATACTGGTAAACGACAGATAGTTAACACATACCCCACTGCTATTGTCTCGACCACAACAATTCAACCAAAAGAACCAATAGATCCTGAAGAGGGGGAGCGCCTTTTTCATTCATAGATGTGGGTGAAGGGGATCCCACTAAATTTTATTGTTGATAGTGGAAGCCAGAAGAACCTCATCTCAGCAAAGGTCGTCAAACAGTTGGGATTGTCAACAAAACCACACCCGCAACCATAAAACATCGGGTGGCTTCGCCAAGGACGAGATCTTCATGTCAGCCAACAACTCCGATTGTCATACAACATCCATCACTTCAAGGATGAGGTATTATGTGATGTTTCCCCACTGGATGTCTGTGATGTTCTCTTGGGCCAACCATATATGTGGAGATGCCATGTTGTTTATGAGTCTCGACCCCACAGTGTCATTGTTTCTCTAGGGGGTGATATCTACAAAATACCAGAGGTATTTCCGACTATTGTTCCACCTAAACAATGTCGCAAGGTAGTATCTCATACTGCAAAATTCAACTTCTTCACAATATGTTCAAAAGGGGAACAGAAGGACACTGCAACCACTGTAGCCTCGCCCCAAGCACCTTCTATCCAACATAAGTAGGTCAAAAAGGTTGCAGCAAAGAAAAAATATTCCTTCTTCACACCGTCCTCTCGTGTAGATTGACTTGTTGAACAACTTCATCCTCAACAGGTTCATGACAGACTTCCACAAACTGAGCAGTGCGACGTCTCTAACAAGTCAAGCAGCTCACCAAGACTCGGATTCAACAAACATTTTTTCCTCTCCCTCGGTCACTCAATGCAATAAAGAACATTACTTTCTAAGGATGGAGGATTGATCTAGGTGGATATCAGTGGCCACCCACCTTTTCCAACTGGATTAAAACAATTTTCTGGCAATTTTGGTAATTTACTATTTTTAGCAGTTTTTAACTTCTGGGGCCATTTTGAGGCCCTAAATGATGTTTTTGGAAAAACCGAGAGCAATATAGAAGTTCCTTCGATATTTCCTCCAAAATGAATATCCTCGACGATACCTTTCCAATGGGCTAACATGCGCCTAAAACGAAGATCGTATGCAAAAGTTACGACCCCGGGAAGTTGATGTACTAACTTACCCAAACAGGGTCCACATGAATTTTGGCGCTTCATCTCCTAGGGTTAGGTTTTTGGATGTCTAGGTTTTTTGGCATTCCTGTTTATTGTAAAAAGGCCTTCATATCCTCATTCTAATCATCTTATTGTGAATGTGAGTAACCGTCACATCTCTTCTCAGAGATAAACTGCCACCATTCTAGTGAATCTTTCACTCTGTATTTTTATAGTGTCTGTACATTTCTTTCATTAATAGAAATCATGCATTACTGTATATCTATTTTTATGGTTGCATCTCTGATACATTTCAGTTATATTATTGAACATCTATGATATCTCTGTGCATTTATTTATTATATCTCTGCTCTCATTTTGTGTTGAAAATAATATGGATCAGTGGTATCAGAGCAGGCTTCTCTTGATCGTTTTTTCAGTGCATGTCCCCGACGAGGTCCGAGTATAGAAAATTGGGTGTCGATCTTGTCTCTCTTGAATACAATCGCTCTTGCACACCCAAGAAACCCTCCATGGCGGAAGAAAAGAAAAATGATGGAGTAGACGATCCTATAAATCTGTTGCTTAAGAAAGCTCTCACGCGATAGAGGGATGAAATGATGTAGAATTTTTCCCACATCCTTAAACGCCCGTCGATAGAAACAAGAGCATATTCATCAAACAACCACTTTGGAAGAACCTCTCCTTTTAAGGTACAGGTTAATTTTGATATTCCCATATTTGAAGGTCGGATAGATGAGGATGCCCTAGACAAATGGTTAAATTTGCTAGATGATTATTTCTCTGTTCACCATTTTTACGACGGGGAAAAGATCACCTTCACACTCCTTAAATCTCTCCCCCATGTTAAACATTGGTTGGAAACTTAGTGGGAGAAAATATCCACAGAGGAGTCTAGAATATATGGGGCCGAGCCCACTTGGGATTTTTTTGTGGATGCTGTAAAGGAACAGTATTACCCTGTTGGCAACTATGAGGATGAATACATGAGATGGACCACACTATGGCAAGAGAGGGGCCAAGAAGTTCTGAAGTTCACCAATACCTTCGATACCTTGAGCTTCAAGCTGGTTATCAAAGACTCTGAACGACATTTGGTTCTGAAATACCTTGGGGCTCTACTTAGATACATCCAAATTGAAATGGATTTTCTGGACATCTCATCACTTGGTGTTGCTTATCAATATGACATTAAACTCGAGCAGAAATTTAAGCACTAGAACAAATGAGAGTTTGGGTCTGCAAATCCGCAACAACCAAAGTATGAAAACGATGACCCTAACAAATAGTCTCCCAAAAACCAATCCAAGCCATAGGAAAAGACGGGTCATGGGAAGACAAAGAAGGACACCGAAAAATGGTGCGATTTCCACAAAATCCCCTGGCACAACACTGATGGATGTCGCTAAAAACAATCATTTTTTTTCGAGATCAAAGACAAGGAGCTGAACCCTAATTCGAAACCTGATTCTGAAAATACTGGTAAATGACAGATCATTGATGCAGACCACACTGCTATTGTCACGGCCACAACAATTCAACCAGAAGAACCAACAGACCCTGAAGAGGGGGAGCTCCTTTTTCATTCAAAGATGTGGGAGAAGGGGACCCCGCTGTATTTTATTGTTGATAGAAGAATCCATAAGAACCTCATCTCAGTAGAGGTCGTCAAACAGTTGTGATTGTCAACAACACTAGACCCATAGCCATACAACATCGGGTGGCTTCACCAAGGAAGAGATCTTTGTGTCAGCCAACAGTGTCGATTGTCATACGACATCTAGCCCTTCAAGGATGAGGTATTATGTGATGTTTCCCCACTGAATGTCTGTGATATTCTCTTGGGCCATACATATATGTGGAGACACCATGTTGTTTATGAGTCTCGACCCCGCAATGTCATTGTTTCTCTAGGGGTGATCTCTACAGAATACCAGAGGTAGTTCTGACTATTTATCCACCTGAACAGTGTCGCAAGGTAGTGATGAGGAAAATATATGAATTGATCTTACTCAAGCATTTTCAGACTTTACTTGGCTAAATCAAAGTAGACAGGAATATCAGCCTATGTTTATAGCCAACAAAAATAACATCCTAACTCACAAGTATTAATTACAAGTGCTTAGGCTAGTCTTTTATCAACAAAAAAGCTTGTTGGAAATTCACTTTTTATGTAATTTTATGAATACATCAGTTGTTGAAATAAGTGTAAGAACAGAAGTAAAGACACCAAGAGGATAATCAAGATAGGTGAGACATAAAGAAATCCTTTATTTCAATCCAATTCACCAAAGAGTCATTTCTTTACAAAACCTCATACATAAATCTTGGACCAGAGTCAAACTTAGAAATCTCCGATGGAACATACAAAAGGAACTCTGACAGAAAACCAAAATTGAACTCTAAAAGCTAGATCAACTTGCCACATATTGTTTCCCACTCGAACCTGCACAATATCCTTTATCGGTCATGAAAGTTAATTCACAAACAGACAAGTCTACACAGACTATCAAAGATAGATCAACACCTCTGAAGAACAAGTGTGTGAATGATTTGATTCAGCCCTGAATATTGTTGTCTACAATAAGACCATGCTATCACAAAAGAGAATGAGGATGTGATAAATATATGAATGAATGAAATTTGAACTATCTCAACATAAACTCAAAGAGAAAACCTTAGAATGCTTGTGATTCTATCCTCCCTTTCCTTTTTCTTTTAAAAAGTTAGAATTGGTTAAGGTAGTTAAACCAACTCATTAGTTAAGTTAGTTAAAAGACTCAACAAACTTTAGTTAGGGGGGAAAGGTAATAATCATAATAAGGGTCATAAATAAATAATAACTAGTAGGTGGGACCCCTTGTGACTCCCTTTGACTTATAACAATCATAACAATCATAACATAAACATTAGTTAAGAAAAACACACCTCCTTGTGTCTCCCATCAACATATTTACTTTTGGCAATTTTAGCTCATGAAACTCGAAATTATTTCAAAAATAATACTCATATATCCAAAATAAAACATGTTGTCCAAAGATCCATGAAGTCAACTATCATAAAACAATAGATAACATAAAATGCAAAAGCCATATTTCCTAGTATGTGATGCAACCCTTCCTTGGTTGTTGTTGTCACCTCTTGATTTTATTGAATTTTCCTTTGGATGTGCAAAGCCTTTAGGCTTGATCTCGTTGATCACGTGGGAAAAATCATCCCTCAAATGCATTCGCAAAGACATGTATTTGTCAGAGTCATTGGAGTGTGAGGAAGGGGGAACAATGGATTTTCCTTTATCAAGTGCATGGTGGGATTCATTCTTTAATCTCTTTCTAGCATAGGAGGATTTCACTGGTGAGTGGTTAGGGGCAACTTGGAAAATGGGGTTAACCAACAGAGGAGGAGGCAAAGACAAGTTGGGCTAGCCACGATGTTGGAACACTGTCAGGTGGACAATTTCCTGCGATCCATCATTTTTAGGGACCTTGATTTGTAAGGAGACATGAGAAGGTACATTGATACCGCGGGCTTGTTGGGCTTGGAAGGGAGGCCTTTCAAGCCTAGGTTGGACTGTTCCCTGCCCAATCACATTAAATAATTGGCCAAGCTCTTCTGAATCAACGTCAAAACGTATGGAGAACCTAGGCCTTCTTGGGCCTCGATTCCAATTACCTCGACCTCTGTTTCCTTGGTCGTGGCTACCTCGAATGAAAAAACTCATCCTGCATGCGTGGTGAATTAGCAAATAGTCTTTTAAATAACCATGCATGACAACTCTTAAAAATATGAAATAGATTTGGTTTAGAATGTACCAGGCTCATGCAGTCCAATCCATACAATTTTTTTTACTGTTAATCAACGAGCAAGGAGGTGAAAAGGGTCCAGGGATACATGAGAGGTTTGTAATTAGCCAAAATATGATATAATGAAAGGGGAGAAGATATGGTCACTTCTCAATGATAACAACAATCAACTGTAAGAAAACCAATAAAACCTCACTGCAATCCACACAGGACTTTGTCACTTTCATCCAATCTAACACACAAATTCCCTTGACTATAATTAGTATCAGAATAGGGAGTGAAAAAATGAATATGGGATATGTGAAGGGTTTGTAATTAGTGGAAAGTGAGATAATGGGAGGGGAAGATAACGATTATTGTTCATGAAATTAATCAAGCAATCCATACAACATTTTGCAGTAAGAATAGATGCACCAACCAACAATCATCATGACTGAATAACAATTACTGTGTATTTAACTAATTCACCGTCCAATAATTAAATACCCAACACAGTGCTATCACAAACCAATAAGTATTCCACATAAATTGTAAGAGGTTTTTTTCCCTTCATTCATACACTCTGCATTTCATAACAATTTACGAACAATTCCCATTTCCAATCTGTAACTATCAAAATCAACCACTGCCCAAGCGTTTCCTCAATCCATCACTATACTAAAAAGTCATGTTTTCAAAATAATAGCGAGGTTACTATTACTGCAATATAGCCCATAAAAAATGCAATGATATTCATTAACATAGATATGAAGTAACCAAATAATCATGACCAAATTGCGACGCCTGAATTGACAATTACTCATACAACCAACAACCACCATTTAGATACAAGCTATGCAGGATTAATTTTCCTAGGCAATGTAATTTTACCACTGTAAAAGAAAACAAACTCAATGTGACTTAAAAGTTGGGGCAGTTATCCAACACGACTTCCATCAACAACACGCCTTCTTTAACTAGTGGTCAATTGCAATAAACAACATGCTTAAAAACTTTGTGGGTATCCCTGAGTATAAAAACACCAATCCATACTACACACAGTGTGAAACAAATGAAATCCCATGGTGCAACGTTTCCATTTATCACAACAAACACACAGTCATGATATAACTCAGTATATCATACTGAGCTATCGACTTAATATGAGGTTGTTTCAATTTAGTCACACCGTGATTGACCAAATTGTGCACACTCAGGATTATTCAATCAACAAACACCAAGATGCAATGGATATACTTTCTACAGTCATCTAGTTTAGTAGTCATTCAGCCCAAAGAAAATCATAGTTACCATGCCCATTAATTACTTTGAAAAATACCATACACAAAACACAACATGTGTGAACAACACCAAGCATTCGCAGCCAATGTATGCCATCATCCAAATCATTACAAGTGAAAATACTAGTGACTGTATAATAACCAACAATTCACCATTGTGGTAGGAATTCAATCAACTGAACAAGTTGTGGTAGCTATGCATACCCACGCATCCAATCGAAATGGGGCAGAAGCCTTCTCCACTAATAATACTGAGTTACTTGACACGAGGAGGGAGACTGTGAAATTTAGAAGTGCAATTGGCACTGTAAGGTTTATTTCTATTATCACAGACACAGTAACTAAATTCCATACCAACATGACTTCCATACGACCAATGGTGAGTCTTCATTCAAATTAATTGACCACACTAATCTGTATCAAGATGGTAGGTCCAAGAGTCTTCCTATGAAACTCCAAACCAGAGGGTTAAGGGTTTTTCTCGATAGCCACCATATGAGGAACAAAGCCAATTTCTTGTAATAGTGAAACTTTGAAGCCAAAGGTATACACATAGATAGATATATGAGCCATTTGTGGATAGGTAACAATCCATGGCGAGGGGGGAAAAAAGAAGGTTGAGGCTCTTATTCGGCCGGGTAGTTTAATCAATGCACGCAGGGTATAACCCTCGTGTTCTTTGTCTATATTACTAAGGAGGAGACAGGACCGAGTTAAGAGCAGAACACACAATCTGTGCCCCTTAGCAGTGGAAATCGAATGCCGGAATGAAACATAACATCGTGACGCATAAAAACTTCGACCATTAAACCCAGGAAGGCCAGAGACTGGCTATAGTGACAATGCATGAATAATTTTCCACCCCAGACTTAAACATAAACCCTCCAACTGAACCCGTAGTAGCAACAAAGAATTATCACCAGGAAGACCGATAACCTCTACAAACTCAAAAATATTACAGGAAGAACCATCCATTTTTCATTCAAGAACCAAGATTTCACACAGTTGCAACACTTAGAAAAAAAACAAACCCATACACCTAAGCCAATAATCATTTCATAACCAGAGTGAAGTCAAGAATGGCCAAAAAAGGACATACATGTTAATCGAAATCCTTAAGATGAGAGGTGGTCGAGCGGTTTCACCCTGCTAAAATTCTGGAGCATAACACATCAGCAAGCAAACAATAGCCCAACTAGTGTGTCGGCCAACGAGAAGGGTAAAGGTGACGTGCAGTAAATGCACATCACCTCTGTTAGAATATAATGGATGTGCTCATTTTACCATTGACAATATCTCTATAGTCACCTAACCATAGGTCGAAGCCACCCTTCGAGCACCTTAACCTTGACAGAGAATCACTTCGGAAGAAAACCCTAGGACAGATAGCCAAACAAAGGGTAGCGCACCTTTCCCCAAGGATAACAGACCAATAAGATCTCAAATAGTCCAAACCCTAGCCAAGATATAGTCCAAGACAAAATGTAACTGCTAGCTGCAGCAGCTGCACCGACAGCTCTCCTCCAAACCTGTGCACAAAACTGGGCACTATAGTGTGCACAAGTGCTGCTCTACAATTTTGAGACTGCCTGCCAGAATGAAGAATGCCCTCCTGTATTTACAATAATTCTGGCTAACTGCCTGGGCCGACTTCTCATTCTGGGTATCTGTCTGTTCAGTATATTATTATTTATTCCGGCTGACTTCTTCTCTTGGAGGCTAATAACCTAATACAAATTATATTCTTGAGCCGACAAGTCTTCTAGGGTTATTAGCCAACTCATTAGGATTTCTTATTGCTTCCTAGAGTATTCTATTCTCGCCAGGTTTACACATGGAGGTAAATACCTCCCGTAGCTACCATAATATCAACACTCCCTCCTAGCTAGGGAGGTATTACATGTAATGGTCTTGATCACAAAACATACCATTCACCCGGTAGCATCAACATAGTCGTCTAGACTATCTCATGACTAGATCATGAGCATCATCATCACCATCAGTGTCATCAGTTGCATCATCTCTCGAAACCATACTCCATTTGAGTAATCAGACATGATGTTGGATAAGTCACTCACACCACAGAGTGTTACAAGATCTATTCCTCTAATATGGACATATGTCCTATAAGAGTAGATGTTCTGAACCATTTTCCGTCTGGGAAATCTCTGTCCTTTAATCTGATTGATAATCATTTACCAAACTGCTAATAGTCTTCACGGTAATCAGAACAAAATAGAACATAACTGTCTCTATCCATAGTAGTACATAAATACAATCCAATGGTACACTACCACACCAAGTAGAAAACAAGTACTTGATCAGTAACATATAGTCACGAACAATGGAACACATCCACCACAGTAGTATACATCTATTGTCATACTATCTTCATAACAATCATCTGATATCAACCTACACAGAATCAATGTTATGATATAAACTGAATCATCTGGGCCAATCTTTCACTCACATCTGTGAGATCTGAAAGAATATCTTCCCTCGGAGTAGAACATCAACGATGGGCTATCTACCTTATTCTTCTCAAATAAGAAAGAATGATTGTTCTGATTTCTGAGCCTGGACCATTCCTCACCCTGGGCCATTCCTCTGACACTAAACAAAGTGTAACCTGGAGAGAATGAATCTTCCCTAAGGAATGCATGTCCCTGATTGTTGAGCCTAGACCATTCACCACCTTGGGCCATTCCTCTGGCACTAAACAAAGTGCAACCGGGAGAGAATAAATACACCCTAAGGAATGACTGTACAGACCATTTCCTCTGTTAACCACAAGAGGAAAAGACTCTCCTGTACTAACCTCCAAAATAGAACATTCGTCATGTTAACCACAATGATAAATCGTTGTCTGGGGAGGCGGGCTAGTCTTCTTGAGTAACCCTCAAGAAGAGAGACTTCCCTAGACCACTCCCCATGTTAACCACAATGGGAATTCATTTTCTATGGTACATTAGCAATCTAGACCATTTCCCATGTTAACCATAATGGGAAATCGTTGTCCATCAGAAATATCAATCCGCTTTCCGAACTGGAAAGAATCTGCTCATCTTGGACCATTCTTTGAACTAAAAGATGATTGTCCATCAATCAATAATACATCAGTGCTCCCTCCTAACCTAGGATTCATCTCTTCCTTTTTCAATAAGGAAGTCGTCTCCACGAGCTCCAGCTTGAGTACACAAACTCTTTCATTTTGAACAGAAGATTTTACCAAAATGTCTGCTTATCTGCTCATCCGTGGAGATATGTATTGGAGAACCACTTTCTCCTTTCTGGACTTCATCATGGATAATGTAATTCTTGATTTCAAATGTACTTCGGTCTGGAACACTGGTTTTTCTCTGAAGACTTCATGTAGCTCTGGTCAATAAAGTATATCATTGTTGGATTCCTCTTGCTCGCTCACAACATCGTGGAAAGAGTCAAATTGGAACATATCCATGTGGCACTTCTTCTGTCATCATGAGATCTTTGTCATGGATTGGCAATCCATCATCCTAATTTTTCGAGTAATCATTCTTATATAATATCATTCTTTCTTTCATCATAGGATCAAAGATGTGGATGGACAACCAGGGATACTTTAAGGCTTCTCTTCGAAGAAGACTTCTTTTGAGATTGAACTGGACATGTATTGTCTTTCATAGCTGCTACCATGGATATATACTTCATCATCTTCAATGGATCATAGGATTAGCTCCCTCCTAATCCCTGCTTCATGTATGAGTGCATATAATTGGATCCCTCCATCTAATAGAGTCCATGCTTCTGTCTTCATCCTTATTGTTTTCTACAATATATAATTGGCTCTCTCTGTCTAACAGAGTCCATGCTTCCATCTTGTTGTCTTCTACAAAACGTTATAAGTCTTTCTCCAATTTCCTCTTGATTGTTTATTTCTTTCTATCTTTGCTTCTTCTAGGTCTCTTCATGATTGATTCGTCTTATCTTGCAATAACTTCCACATCATTTGTTTGACGTATTTCATCTTTTCATGTGTATTATCTAATGATATCAATCCTTATCTTGTTGTTCTTCCATAAGCATAGTTCTTCTTTGAACACATTATCTTCCAAGAGATAGATATACAAGATATGTACAGAGACGATGCAAACAAGATATGTACAATAAATAAGAAGAGTATTGTTACCTTCAGAAGAAGAAGTCTCTTTCATCCTGCTTAGTCTTCTTTGTAGGTTCCTTTTCTTCGACAACTGATGCTTCATGTTTCTCCTTCCTTTTCTTCGGCTTGCAACAAATGCACCCCTTGTCTTAGGAAGATCATTGAGTACTATGTTTACCAATTCCTTCTCTAAAATGATCTCTTCAATAGCTTGTAGTTGATCTCTTAACTGAGAGATTCACACAAAGTATGATGTTATGCTGTCATCATCATTCATCTTCATGTCACGGAGCTCATTCTTCAGACTCATTATGTTAAGTACCTAAACCAGATCTGCAAATATACTTCAGAAATAACCAAGAATAAACCATAAACCATTCACCATAACATGAACACAAGAAATAGAGAAAACCCTTGAGGTAGGGAAACACCATACAATGGATCCTATTATGGAAGGGATCCTCTCCTGTTCACTTGCCTCTTCGAGGGGGTAACCTCCTAATGAGCTTCAGCTCCAAATATAATAATTCTCTTCATATCTCATTACATTGCTTGAACCCCTTTATATAGTGCTATCATCTCCTAAGAACATTCTAGAGGAGGAATCTTCTAGAAGTAGAACCTTCTAAGAAGCCCTCTTACATTAATTATATCTAATTACCCATTTATTATATCTAACTACCATAGTGGGCCTTATTTAATAATATAGTGGACCTAGTCCACCTTACATTGAATGACCTCCACTATTATCACTATGGACCCTCTGGGCCCCCCCACTACCTCTCTAGCTACCTTACATTCCATCCCCCTTATGAAAGCTTTGTCCTCAACGCTTGATGTACAACCATATACCAGGGTCCCATGGATAATTATGGACCATAATGCTGAAGAAGAATGAAGAACCAAGGTCCCATGTAGAAAGGAAATCCACCATGCTCAAGTAGTCCAACCACCATTGTAAGCCCGGGTCCCATGTCCAACTGCTCATGTGAACTCCCCATGGAATATTTTGGAACACAATAACCAACTCCAATTGATGCTCCAAAGACTGACACCTATCATGTGGATCCAAATAAGAAGATCCATCCACATAGTGGAAAAGGGTCGTAGAAGAATCTGGAATG
>ML776801.1:257049-290933 GCA_009831015.1 Picea engelmannii
AATTACCCATCTATTATATCTAACTACCATAGTGGGCCTTATTTAATAATATAGTGGACCTAGTCCACCTTACATTGAATGACCTCCACTATTATCACTATGGGCCCTCTGGGCCCCCCCACTACCTCTCTAGCTACCTTACACATTACTTGTCCAATGTTTCTGACTAAGAAAAGGTTTGTTAGGGCATCGCACATCTTCTTCGATGAGTCAAGATGGGAGATGTAGGGTATCAAGTGGTATTTTACAGAATCCACTATGATACTCATGGCATTGATGTCACCATCTTTAAACTTCTCCATAACTGCAATGTTCTGTGGTTCCTTCTCTTTTCCTTCTTCAAACTTTGGTTCCATGATCACGATATCCAACACTTTATTCTTGGCAAGGATGAGTTCAATCCTTGTCTTCCACGCTATGAAGTTAGAATCTCCATCTAACTTGTTCTCTGACTTCATAGAGTAAGTCATGGTTGCTTTAACTTGGTCAACCCTAGATTTGACCAAAAACTGAAACTTGATGTCTTGGCTTGCTGAGAGTACTAGGAGATGTGCTAGGATAGGGTGCACTGATCTATCCTGATATTAGGTCAATCCCTTCACTTAATGTACCTCAACAAGAGGATTAGGGTTTCTACAACTACACCTGGTAGTAACCCTAGCGACAGTGCTATGGTGACTGCCCCAGCTAGAAACTCTAGTGGAAGTTCTTCAACGAGATCAATATCCTTACGACTATGTTTCCTTCCAGTGGTTAGACTGAATGAAGGAGGTGTCGGCCCATAACCTATTAGAATATAATGGATGTGCTCATTTTACCATTGACAATATCTCTATTCTCACCCAACCATAGGCCAAAGCCACCCTTTGAGCACCTTAACCTTGACAAAGAATCACTTCAGAAGAAAACCCTGGGCTAGATAACCAAACAAAGGGTAGCGCACCTTTCCCCAAGGATAACGCACCAACAAGAGCTGATCAGATAGTCCAAACCCTAGCCAAGAGATAGTCCAAGCCAAAATGTAACTGCTAGCTGCAGCAGTTGCACCGACAACTCTCCTCCAAACTGCACAAAACTCGGCACTGCAGTGCGCACAAGTGTTTCTCTACAATTCTGAGACTTCCTGCTAGAATGAAGACTTGCCTCCTGTATTTATGGTAATTTTGGCTAACTGTCTGGGCCGACTTCTCATTTTGGGTATCTGTCTGTTCAGTATATTATTATTTCTTCTGGCCGACTTCTTCTCTTGGAGGCTAATAACCTAATACAAATTATCTTCTTGAGCCGACAAGTTTTCTAGGGTTATTAACCAACTCATTAGGGTTTCTTCTTACTTCCCAGAGTATTCTATTCTCGTCAAGTTTACACATGGAGGTAAATACCTCCCACAACTACCATAATATCAACAACCTCCACCCACATCTCATTAATTCAACAATACATGCCAACGAGCCCTCCATTAACACCATTAATCAACCCATGCATCGAGACTATCAACACATTTAAATCCAATAGACCATACCACCTTAAGCCATAGAATAATCCAAGTTCCATATACCAATTTTCATAACCATTAGCACTGTGATCTAGCCAAATATGACACCAACATTCCATATCATATATATATCAGCTACATAATTCCATTAACAATTTGTATAACCATCTGCATTATCACCTTGCCAAATGCGCCACCGACTTTTCAACCATATGCATATACATCATGTAATTCAAACACAACTTCATAGCCATTTCCTTGTTAGCTAGGGCTTAACAACAATCAACAAGTATTTCCATGCATGTAATATTGCATAACTAGGTCTCTTTTGCATTTGTTATAGTACTTTGACTTTCTCAAAATTGACTTTCATATAATTTTCACTAACATGTTTGTTGTGCAGGTGCGAGAAGAACAAATGTCGTTAATAAATAGCAGATTGTAGTAAAATCAAGGAACAAGCACCTTAAAATCTCAACTCATACCAACGACAACAATATCTCATCAACAATGTAAATCGTGTATCACCTCATCATAACATAAAAAATGAGCAGTTCTGATCTTCACTAGTACAAGGGATTCCCACCTACTAGTATTATTTAGTTTTTATAATAATAGGCTTTAGCAATACTTTGAGGGTGAAACTTCGTTGACGTTTTCAATCATCAACAAACTAGTGACTCCACAAGGAAATTTGTTTTTAATAGATTTAGAACTCAAGACTCATGGTTTCGTTGACCAAAACAACATGCCAAGAAGACATAATTTGGATGATTATGCAACAAGGGGAATTGAGCTGATTTAATGGAAACATGACCAGGAATTTGGGAATAATTCATGAAAACTATTAAGTATGAGGGTTTTTTTACCACTGTATGGATAATCATTCGACCAGAATCTGTTCTCAACCCTTTAAGGAGGAAAACTTTTAGAATTTCTCTTAAAATATCAATGGATGAAGAAATGGAAAGAAGAAGCGGGAAATAACCAATTCCTTGTAAGACAACTGTGGAAATATGTAACAATTTCAAAGGCCCTTCAGAGGAGTCATCATAACAGTTGTGTAAGCTTGATTTTTATCGACTAACAATGCTTTGCAGGAGTGTCACTATGGCAGGATTGATCCAACATCCTATCTTGACCGAACACTAAAAGATTATAAAGACAAAAATTGCAACATAAATAAAAAGAAAAAATTAAAACATCAGCGATAAAAGACAGAAATGAAGTGCGGTGGGGAATAAAAAAACTTAAATTGGAAAGTAGAAATGAAAGTACTATGAAGCAACGAAAAGAAGCACAAAAATTGAAAGGATAGCTAGGCTACTAATATACAGCAAAATCCAAACAACATTATAACTTTTCATGTTGGTTCCTCGCAATATTTCAAGCGAGGGCTGCTAGTGCTGTAGAAAAACCATTGTCTCTATAATTCCTTAAACACTTCTGAGTTAGTGTCTAAGACCAAAGTAATCTGGAAAAGACCCAACACCTGAAACTCTGGTGTAATTATCAACCCCATGACGCATATGATTAAATCATCAAGATAAGCATGGATACTGACCAATTCATTAAAAGTAGTGTGTATTGGCCTTTAAATGGTGATACTTGCATCCAATAAGCCAAAAGGCAGGCAGTTGTAAGACATGGTATCGCAACTAATAATAGTGGTTTTGTGGCAATTTTCCCTTTCTATTTTGATTTTACTGTAACCACACGAACTGTCAAGTAAGGGCTCCCACTGTGACTCTACAACCTATTGCAGAAACATTTCCATACTGAGGGGAGGGAAAGGGTTTCTCATAATTACTTGTCTGAAAGTTCGAAGACTAACGCAGGTTCTAATATTGTCACTGGTCTTTGAAGTAGGTTCCCAATTTGAAACCCATTCAGGGTTGACTAAAAAAAACATTTCAGTCTTTAAGAAATCCTTCAACTCTCTTCAAAAGGTTGCTTTCAGTGCAAAGTTAACAATTCCTTGTTTTCGCCTAGCTGGTTTCATAGTACACTGCACAAGACCTGGATCAAAACCACGAAGATCCACGTTAAACCAAGCAAAAACATTTTGAAATCCACCAAGTAACTCGGTAGACCTCATCTCTTATTTATCAGAACTCTTGACATTTATTTTAACGTTCGTTGAAGATCCAAGTGTCCTAATGTTCATGGAGATGGTTTTAACCACCTTGTGTTGTAACTCCTCTTGCTTCGGTTTTTATTTATTGCCTCCAACATTCAATGAAAATGAACTCTCAAGAGAATTCAAGCCCTCAGGAATCCTATTATTTTCCATGGATATAATTTCCTCAGGATTAAGAGGTTCATCTTGGAAGATAGTACAAATGCTCTCATCCTTAGGGACGGCCTTCTAGAATTCTTCATTCTCAGAAATGTATGGACGATGCAGAGATTGGAAAGAACAATCATGCCAGTGAGGCAAGAATTGTCGAGTAGGAGAGGCTGCAAACAAAACTAAATGCTCAACTATTGAATTCAACTCCTTCCTGACATGAGTGATATTGAAATATAGGAGGTTCGAGACAAGTGTCCAAACAGTTTGGGAGTATTGTTCCACCATCTTGTCGCTAGGAGAGCATTTCTTACGTATCAAGTTCACAACAAGCTCAAAATTTCCGAAAACTGAAAGGTGACTACAACCAATATTAATGGCCTTCTCAATGCCTAACAACAAAGATTCGAACTCAACGACATTGTTTGAACAAGAAAATTCCAACCTGCATGACAGATTATGAATGTTTCCTGCAGGGGAAACCAAGATAATACCAACCTCATTACCTTCATTAGAGTGTGAACCATCAAAGTGCATACGCCATAATTCATCATCTGAATCAATTATTTCCAGATGGATATTATCCTCTTCAACAAAGATGGAATATACTCCTACGTATTCTTCGATATAGTTGACGCTAGATTGAGGAACACTCTCTATGTAGGGTGAAATTAGTCCTTCTCTAAGGACTATAATGTTCTTACCATTCTGAGGAATGGATAGATGTGTTCCGTCGAGTGAGAGGTATCTACCTATTAGGGCTTTTGAATCTCTCCCCAAGATAATTGAATAATTTCTCACATCAATATCAATCACTTGAATGTTGAAGTTTGTCCTTATCTCAGGATGAGCGCATAAAACCAAGACTATGGTTGTTTGTTGTAGACTATTATAGGAGAACATGCTTTTGGAATTTTTCGTTTGTACAAGACAATCCCAACTCTTCCATAATAATCTTCGACGTGACACTTGGGCCTGAACCACCGTCAATGAGGCAACAATGGGAAATCTTATCCATGATCTTTACAGAAATATAAAAGGTTTGTTTTTTTACAGGGTATCTAATGTTATGTACACCTACTTTATTTATAGAAGAATCCTCTTCGTTTACCTCTTTGGAAAGATTGGCTACAATGAAAGATTTTCCTTCCATGAATTGTTTTAGATTCATCTGTTGTTCAGGGACGACAACCATGTCTAGGAGGGTTGCATCTTCTTTTATGTTGGCCAATTGATTCAAGATATTGTATTTAGAAGAGGGAGGAGAGGGAGTGATTCTTGGACTCTTAGGAATTTTAGGAACCTGGGATGTGGTAGTGGTTGAGGATGAGCTAGGGCTAGAAGAACTGTGAGGAGGATCAAATTTACCCTTGGGAGCATAGGCTTTGCTCCTAGTGTTAATAACCATGACATTCTCTGGCTCTGCAAAGTCTAGGACATCGATAGTATCTTTTGGTATTTTACCAAAGATTTTATCTCTGGCACTCTTATTTACCTCACATGTGGTTTCTTCATGGTGCTCCTTGCAAAATTTACACCAATTCCAAGGTAGTATGGCATTAGGATGAAAGTTGTTTTCAACTGGATTTCTAAAAGGTGGTGTAGAAGAGGATGAATCCCCAGGGGTGAGAGGGGAGATAGTACCCTTCCGCTCAAATGCTATCATGTGATTGTTCATATCTTGTACTAGATGTAAGAGAGCAGACATATATGTCTATCTAATTGTTTCTCCCTAGGGTAGACCAGTTTGTTCAAGTTGTTCCTCATACTCTGAGCACGTGTGCAGTGTGGACCCGAGATTATTAATGGCTTTTTCCTCGAGCCTATGATGGTAGGGAGAAGGCAATGCATTGTAATACTGCATGAAAGAGGCTTGGTTCTGAGGGCGGATAAGTTCGGGGATATGGTTTTACAACTTGGTGAAACGCAAGTTGAAAGACTTGATGGTCTCACCATCTTTGTAAGTGATGTTATTGTATTCCCTTAACTTATTGGCTGGGATTTTAGATTGCCCATAAGTGGATCTGAACCAATAGATTAATTCCTCCCAAGTAGACAGGATCTTAGGAGGAAGGTCAAATAAATCGGCTGCAACCTTTCCTTCCAAGGAATTGACGAACAAGCACATGCAAGTGTCATTGTCGTTAGCCCCTATGTCATGAAAAGCATTAGAAAATGCCACCAGTTGTTTGTTTGTACCGATAGTGTTGTCTCCTGAAAACTTGGGCAAGTTCTCTTTAAACTTCGGAAGTGGGCGAGTAGTAGGTGCTAAGTTAAGAGGAGAGGACACATGCCACGATGTGGTTGTGGCATATTCTTCAAACTGAAAAATTCCATACTTTTTAATGACTTTGGTGGGGTTTGTAGTAGATTGGATAGGGATATGGTGGTTGTACAAGCTACCAATCACCGATGAAGATGAATATTGGGAAGATGGAGCACTTCCAGTGCCACTAGAGCCACCACTAGATGCCATCTTGTGGATGATAGATGAGGGAAAGAAATATGAGTTGGATGAATCAGATACATTTCTCCTTAGAGCACTTTCTCAGCAGACAACACAACGCTTCTTCTTCCTATTTCAGCAATAGGATTGATTTCAGGTGACAAGCCTCTTCTTCTTCTAGAAGCACAAGAATCTAAGGACATGAAAGAAAGGCCAAAACTAAAGAAACTAAAGGTTACTGCTGATTTGTAGGCTTCCTACGTCTAGCCTCCAATTGTTCTTGAATGCTAATATCTCGTTCAATTGCTGCCCAATAACGGTTAAGCTCAGGATGGGTCTTAGCAGTGTCTAAAATAATATGAAATAGGTTCAAAGCAATGCTAGTCTGGTCTTGGAGACCGGGCTCGATATTGGGTTTCCTTGCAGCAGGAGTAGTCATTAATAGAAAAATAGTCAAAGAATCAATAACATAAAAAGAAATATGTATCGATGAAAATCGAGTATAAAATTTAACCGGAGAGATATCGAAGATCTCCCCAGTACGGTTGCCAAATAAATGTTGAGGAAAATATATGAATTGATCTTACTCAAGCATTTTCAGACTTTACTTGGCTAAAGAAAAGTAGACGGGAATATCACCCTATGTTTATATCCAACAAAAATAACATCCTAACTCACAAGTATTAATTACGAGTGCTTAGGCTAGTCTTTTATCAACAAAAAAGCTTGCTGGAAATTCACTTTTTATGTAATTTTCTGAATATATTAGTTGCTGAAATAAGTGTAAGAATAGAATTAAAGACACCAAGAGGATACTCAAGATAGATGAGACATAAATAAATCCTTTATTTCATTCCAATTCACCAAAGAATCATTTCTTTATAAAATCTCATACAGAAATCTTGGACCAAAGTCAAACTTAGAAATCCTCGATGGAACATACAAAAGGACCTCTGACAGAAAACCAAAACTGAACTCTAAAAGTTGGATCATCTTGCCACCAATTGCTACCCACTCGACTCTGCACAATAGCCTTTATTGGCCATGAAAGTTAATTCACAAACAGACAAGTCTACACAGACTATAAAAGATAGATCAACACCTCTAAAGAAAAAGTGTCTAAATGCTTTGATTCAACTCTGAATATTGTTGTGTACAATAAGACCCTGCTATCACAAAAGAGAATTAGGTTGTGATGAATATATGGATGAATGAAAGCTGCACTATCTCAACAGAAACTCAAAGAGCAAACCTTAGCATGCTTGTGCTTCTATCCTCCCTTTGTTCCTCCTTTTCCTTTTGCTTTTAACAAGTTAGAATTGGTTAAGGTAGTTAAACCAACTCATTAGTTAAGTTAGTTAAAAGACTCAACAAACTTTAGTTAGGGGGGGGGAGGTAATAATCATAATAAGGGTCATAAATAAATAATAACTAGTAGGTGGGACCCCTTGTGACTCCCCTTGATTCATAACAATCATAACAATCATAACATAACCATTAGTTAAGAAAAACACACCTCCTTGTGTCTCCCATCAACATATTTACTTTTGGCAATTTTAGCTCATGAAACTCAAAATTATTTCAAAAATAATACTCATATATTAGATATTATTTTCGGGATTAACTGCGTAGTGTAAGTCATTAATCTATGACCCATATTCATGAGTATTAGTCGCAACTGACCAATAATTCTCATGATATCCAAAATAAAACATGTTTTCAAAAGATCTATGAAGTCAACTGTCATAAAACAATAGATAACATAAAACTCAAAATCCATATTTCCCAGTCTATGATGCAACCCTTCCTTTGTTGCTGCTGTCACCTTTGATTTTCCTGAATTTTCCTTTGGCTTTGCAGAGCCTTTAGACTTGATCTCGTTGATCACGTGGGAAAAATCCTCCCTCAATTGCATCTACGAAGACACAGATTTGTCAGAGTCATTGGAGGGTGAGGAAGGGGAAGCAGTGGCAAGTTTCCTTTATCAAGTGCATGGTGGGATTCAGTCTTCAATCTCTTGCTAGCATGGGAGGATTGCACTGGTGAGTGGTTAGGGGCAGCTTGGAAAATGGAGTTAACCAGTGGAGGAGGAGGCAAAGACAAGTTGGGCCAGCCATGATGTTGGGAGACTGTCGGGTGGAGAATCTCCCGCCATCCATCATTTTTAGGGACCTCATGCTATAAGGAGACATGAGGAGGTACATGGATACCAGGGGCTTGTTGGGCTTGGAAGGGAGGCCTTTCAGGCCTAGGTTGGACTATTCCTTTCCCAATCCAATTAAATAATCCGACATGAAATAATTGGCCAAGCTCTTCTGAATCAATGTCAAAATGTATGGAGAACCTGGCCCTTCTTGGGCCTTGATTCCAATTACCTCAACCTCTATTTCCTCAGTCGTGGCTACCTCGACTGAAAAAACTCATCCTGCATGCATGATCAATTAGAAAATGGTCTTTCAAATAACCATGCATGACAAATCTTTAAAATATGAAATAGATTTGGCTCAGAATGTACCAGGCTCATACAATCCAATCCATACAAATTGTTTTACTATTAATCAACGAGCAGGGGGGTGAAAAGGGTCCAAGGATACATGAGGGGTTTGTAATTAGAGAATATATGATATAATTAAAGGGGAGAAGATATGGTCACTACTCAATGATAACAACAATCAATTGTAAGAAAACCAATAAAACCTCACTGCAATCCACACATGACTTTATCACTTTCATCCAATCTAACACAGAAATTCCTTTGACTATAATCAATATCATAATAGGGAGTGAACAAATGAATATGGGATATGTGAAGGGTTTGTAATTAGCGGAAAGTGAGATAATGGGCGAGGAAGATAATGATTATTGTTCATGAAATTAATCAAGCGATCCATACAACATTTTGTAGTAAGAATAGATGCACCAACCAAAAATCATCATGACTGAATAACAATTACTGTGTATTTAACTAATTCACCGCCCAATAATCAAATACCTAACACAATGCTATCACAAAACAATAAGTATTCCACATAAATTGTAGGAGGTTTTGTTCCCTTCATTCATACACTTTGTATTTCATAACAATTTACGAACAATGCCCATTTTCAATCTGTAACTATCAAAATCAACCACTACCCCAATGTTTCTTCAATCCATCAATATACTCAAAAGTCATGTTTTCAAAATAATAGTGAGGTTATTATTACTACAATAGAGCCCATAAAAAATGCAATGATATTCGTTAACATATATATGCAGTAACCAAATAATCACGACCAAATTTCCACGCCTGAAATGACAATTAATCATACAACCAACAACCACCATTTAGATACAATCTATGCAGGAGTAATTTGTCCAGGCAATGTAGTTCTTCCACTGTAAAAGAAAACCAACTCAATGTGACTTAAAAGCTAGGCCAACTATCCAACACGACTTCCATCAACAACATGCCTGCTTTAACCAGTGGTAAATTACAATAAATAACATGCTTAAAAACTCTGTGGGTATCCCTGAGTATAAAAACACCTATCCATACTACACACAGTGCGCAAAAAATGAAATCCCACTGTGCAACGTTTCCGTTTATCACAACAATCACACAGTCACGATATAACTCAGTATATCATACCGAGATATCGATTTAATATGAGGTTGTTTTGATTCAGTCACACCGTGATTGACCAAACTGTGCACACTCAGGCTTATTCAATCAACAAACACCAGGATGCAGTGGATATACTTTCTACAGTCATCCAGTTTAGTAGTCATTCGGAACAAAGAAAATCATAGTCACCATGCCCATTAATTACTTTCCAAAATACCATACACATAACGCAACATGTGTGAACGACACCAAACATTCGCAACCAATGCTCGCCATCATCCAAATCATTATAAGTGCAAATACTAGTGACTATATAACAACCAACAATTCACCACTATGGTAGGAATTTAATCAACCAAACAAGTTGTGGTAGCTATGCATACCCACACATCCAATCGAAACGAGGCATAAGCCTTCTCCACTAATAATACTGAGTTACTTGACACGAGGAGGGTGACTATGAAATTTAGAAGTGAAATTGGCACTATAAGGTTTATTGCTATTATCACAGAGGCAATAACTAAATGCCATACCAACATGACTTCCATACGACCAATGGTGAGTCTTCATTCAAAGTAATCGACCATAATAATCCGTAGCAACTTGATAGGCCCGAGAGTCTTCCTACGAAACTCTAGACTAGAGGGTTAAGGGTTTTTCTCAGAAGCCATCACAGGAGGAACAAAGCCAATTTCTTGTAATAGTGAAACTTTGAAGCCAGAGGTATACACACAGAGAGAGATATGAGTCATTTGTGGACAGGTAACAATCCATGGCGAGGGGGGAAAAAAGAAGTTCATGGCTCTTATTCAGTTGGGTAGTTTAATCAATGCACACAAGGTATAACCCTCATGTTCTTCGTCCATAGTACTGAGGAGGATACAGGGCCGAGTTAAGAACAAAACACCCAATTTGTTCCCCTTAGCGGTGGAAATCGAATGCCGGAATGAAACAAAACATCGTGGAGGATAAAAACTTCAACCATTAAACCTAGGAAGGCCAGAGACTGGATATAGTGACAGTGCATGAAGAATTTTCCACCCAAGACTTAAACATAAACCCTCCAACTGAACCTGTAGTAGCAACAGAGAATTATCACCAGGAATACTGATAACCTCTACAAACTCAAAAATATTACAGGAAGAACCATCCATTTTTCATTCAAGAACCAAGATTTCACACAGTTGAAAAACTTACAAAAAACACAAACCCATACACCTCAGCCAGTAATCATTTCATAACCAGAGTGAAGTCAAGAATGGCCAAAAAAGGACATACCTGTTAATTGAAATACTTAAGATGAGAGGTGGCCGAGCGGTTTCACCCTACTAAAACTCTGGAGCATAACACAACAGAAAGCAAACAATATCCCTAGTAGGGTGGTGGCCAACGGGAAGGGTAAATGTGATGTGCAGTAAATGCACATCGCCTCCACCCACATCACATTAATTCAACAATATATGCCAACGAGCCCTCCATTAACACCATTAATCAACCCATGCATCGAGACTATCAACACATTTAAAACCAATAGACCATACCACCTTAATCCATAGCATAATCAAAGTTCCATATAAAAATTTGCATAACCATTAGCACTATGATATTTCCAAACATGCCACCAATGTTCCATATCATATATATTGGCTACATAATTCCATTAACAATTTGTATAACCATCTGCATTATCACCTTGCCAAATGCACCATCGACTTTTCAACCATATGCATATACATCATGTAATTCAAACACAACTTCATAGCCATTTCCTTGTTAGCTAGGGTTTAACAACAATCAACAAGTATTTCCATGCAAGTAATATTGTAGAACTAGGTCTCTTTTGCATTTGTTATAGTACTTTTCCTTTCTCAAAACTGCCTTTCATATAATTTTCACTAACATGTTTGTTGTGTAGGTGCGAGAAGAACAAATGCCATTAATGAATAGCAGGTTGTATTAAAATGAAGGAACAAGCACCTTAAAATATTAACTCATACCAACGACAACAATATCTCATCAACCATGTAAACCATGTAGCACCTCATCATAACATAAAAAATGAGAAGATATGATCTTCACTAGTACAAGGGGTTCCCACCTACTAGTATTATTTAGTTTTTATAATAATAGGCTTTAGAAATACTTTGCGGGTGAAACTTCGTTGACGTTTTCAATCGTCAACAGGTAGTATCTCATACTGCGAAATTCAACTTCTTCACAATCTGTTCAAAAGGGGAACAGAAGGACACTGTAGCCTCGCCCCAAGTACCTTCTATCCAATAGAAGCAGGTCGACAAGGTTGCAGTAAACCGCAAAGATTCATTTTTCACACCGTCCTCTTGTGTCGCTCCACTTTTTGAACAACCTCAGCCTTGGCAGGTTCATGACAAACTTCCACAAACTAAGCAACGCGACATCTCCAGCAAGGCAAGCAGCTCACCAAGACTCAGATTCAGCAAAAAAAAATTCCTCTCTCCCAGGAACTCAACGCAATGGGTACCATTGCTTCCTAAGGAGGGAGGATTGATCTAGGTGGATATCGGTGGTCACCCACCTTTTCCAATTGGCTCAAAACAGTTTTCTGACAATTTTGGTAATTTACTATTTTTAGCAGTTTTTAACTTCTGGGGCCATTTTGAGGAAAATAGGGAGAAATGTAGAATTTTAATTTATATTTCCTCCAAAATGAATCTCCTCGATGATACCTTTCCAACGGGCTATCATGCGCCTAAAACGGTGATCGTATGCAAAAGTTACGACCCCAGGAAGTTGATGTACTAACTTACCCAAACGGGGCCCACATGACTTTTGGCGCTTCATCTCCTAGGGTTGGGTTTTTGGATGTCTATGGTTTTTGGATTTTTTGTTTATTGTAAAAAGGCCTTCAGAGCCTCATTGTAATCATATTCTTGCGAATGCGAGTAGCCATCACATCTCTTCTCAGAGATAAGATGTCACCATTCTAGCGAGTCTTTCATTAATAGAAATCATGTATTAGTGTATATTTGTGTTTATGGTTTCATCTATGATACATTTTTGTTATATTATTGAACATCTGTGATATCTCTGTGCATTTATTTATTATATATCTGCTCTCATTTCATGCCGAAAATAATTTGGATCGGTGGTATCAGAGCAAGCTGCTCTTAATCATTTTTTCAGTGCATGTCCCTGACAAGGTATGAGTATAGAAAATTGGGTCTGGAGCTTGTCTCTCTTGAAGACAATTGTTCTTTCATGCCCAAGAAACCCTCCATGGTGGAAGAAAATAAAAATTATGGAGCAAACGATCCTATAAATATGTTGCTTGCGCAAGCTCTCACGCGACAGAGGGACGAAATGATGGAGAATTTTTCCAACATCCTTCAACGCCTGCCGATAGAAACATGTGCATCTTCATCAAACAACCACTTTGGAAGCACCTCTCCTTTCAATGTACAGGTTAATTTTGATATTCCCATATTTGAAGGTCAGATAGATGCGGATGCCCTAAACAAATGGTTAAATATGCTAGACGGTTATTTGTTTGTTCACCATTTTTTTGACAGGTAAAAATCAACTCCGCACTCCTTAAAGCTCTCCCCCATGTCAAACATTGGTGGGAAACTTACTGGGAGCAAAGTTCCACAGAGGAGTCTCGAATATATGGGGTCGAGTCCACTTGGTACTTTTTTGTGGATGCGGTAAAGGAAAATTATTACCCTATTGGCAACTATGAGGACCAGTACATGAGATGGACGATAGTGCAGCGAGAGAGGGGCCAAGCAGTTCTGGAGTTCACCAATACCTTCCATACCTTGCACACCAAGCTAGGTATCAAAGACTCCAAATGACATTTGGTTCTGAAATACCTGTTGAGCTCCAGTTTTGTCATACTTTCTGTCATACAAATACACTAATCATTACACCTTCTCCCTGCATTTCGTCAATAATATATCGCTAATTACACCATAAACCTCCATTATCTCTTGTTATTCATCCTATGTGGTTAATACATAATTTTCCATATTTTTAGTAATTAAAAGGATGATTATACAACAGTTTTTTCGATGATGGTTTAATCCTATGTTTCTATGTCCAAGCAACATGTTCTGTATTGTTCAGGTTTCAGTATATGCATTGTCCATGTTCTGGTACATGTATTGTTCCTGTTCCGGTACTGGCATTGCAAGTCATCCAATACTCCAAGTCATTCGGTACCACAAGGTTCTATAGTCAACTGATACTTGCACATTCATCCGGTACCCACACTCCATGTCATCCAATACTCTGCAATGATCCAGTACTACCTCTGCATTCATCCAGTACCAGATTGCACCTATTCTGATACTAGATCCATCTAGTACTACCATCGCATTGGTCTGGTACCCATAGTCGTCAATCTGTTCATCCGGTACTAAAACCCTGCCTACAAGATTCTGGTACTAACTGTTCTAATCCAGTACCAACTGTGCTAATCTGGTACTAGAAATAATTCAAAATTTTGGAAAGATTCTAGAGGAAAATCGGGTACATGGGTTTTGTCCATAGCCACGTTTACATGCATATGTATGAGTCATAATTCACTCATATCACACGTGTGGACCTCCATCTTAGGGGGAATGATTCTGCAAAAATTAGCAAAAATCTCAAACTGCCAACTTGTGCCTTGATTTCCATGCAAGTGAAATCAGATCTAGAAATTATACGAAATGGGTTTTGTCCAGAATATGGAAAATTGAGTAATACATGGCAAATTTTTCAAAATTAGAATTGGTTTGGAATATATGGGTGGGGGCCTAACTCGAATCTGTCCAAATTGCAATAAAACCCAGATTTTTGAAGATTTTATCTAAAATTGTAAATTTGAAATCTGAGCATTGGGATTCGATCCCATCCACTCATCAATGATTTTCCATGTATAAATAAGCCTCATAGTGTTGTGAGAAGGATCCATTAGTTTCATGAATGTTTTTTAAATGAGAGATTTATTCTTGTGAGAAAGCTTTGAGTTGTTAGCCATGTAAAAACAGAGTTTTGATCTCAGTGAAGAATTGATTGTTGTTGAAATATTGGACACCGTCACCATTTGATCTGAGCCTTTTTAGAAGCACTAACCTCATGGGAAGGGCCCCTCAGAGTGGTAAGTGTTGCTATATTTTATTTTCTTTGTATATTAGCATTACATTTATTTTCTTTTCTTCTTGCATTATTGTTTAGTTTGAAAGTCATATATTGTGTGTTTGCATTCTACAAATGATTCTTAATAGATAAAACTCAAATCAACACCCTCTCACTCAAGGCATTGGTACATTTCATTTGATTTAGTTCAATCTCTTTCTATATGCTTTCAATTTATGAGTTTTCATGCTACTTTGTCTTTGAATTTAATGACTACTTGACCAACAGTTCAATTGCTTCACACATCGCCTTAATTTTGTCTTTTCTTATCTGACCACTCCACTAATTGTTTGATTGCTAAAATTTCTACAAAGATACACTTTCCAAATAACTCTCAAACTACCTCCAAACGCTTTCATAAACCTACACATTCCCACATTCAATCCTCATAAAGAGTACTCTGTTTCTGGTGTCTCTTTTTCAGCCAACACATTCTTTTAAACCAAAGATCTTCATGCTTATTTCATTATCTACACATCCACCATTGAATTCCCTTTTAATTTCTTTTCTTCATTTATTAAATTCCCCTTTCAAATATACATCCCACTCCATTCATTACACCTTCCTTCCAGCTGTGTCAAAACATATTAAAACTGAGCTTTAGTAGTTGTTTGAACATTTGCATTTACATGTATACATTAAAACACAAAAACATATATTTTAAAAGTGCATTTATTATTCACAAATATCTGTTTGTTTCGCTTCTTACTATTCTTACTATAAAACACCTTTCCACTCATTTCTTATATCCTTCATGATTTGATAACATTCCTTGATTGGTCGAATGCTTTCAAGCGCCATAACTAAATGAACATCAATCCAAGATTCCACTTCTTTCCACTTTGTATTTCTGCATTACCATTCTTTCGCATTCATTTACATTTCTTTCCTTGCTTGCTCATTATGATCGATGCATTTGATTGAGGACAAAGTTTGAGTTTAGATCTCATTTCCTTTTACGTAGTTTTTATCCATTTGATTATCTTTTTAATCACTACTGGAATCCATTGAAGGACAGGAAACTTAAGTTAGCTACTCGCGATTAATCACACGAACATCACCCTAAGTGCATGAAAGATTGTGATCTAAGCCTTTATAGCACTAAGTTATTCATGTGTCCCAGTGATGAATCCTTAGTGTTAATTCCCTTCAGTGTGGGTTTGAAGATTGTTTTGTCGACTTTAGATTAGGCTAGACTAGGCTCTGATCCTGCATTTCCTGTGCCTGCACCTCGAAGCTTACGAGCCCCGGTTGATAATTAAATGTGGGAATTAATAGTGCATATATTTATCCCCAACAATACCATGGGGCTCTACACAGATACATCCAAAATGAAATGGATTTTCTGGACATCTCATCACTCGGTGCTTCTTATTGATATGTTGTTAAAATCAAATAGAAACTTAAGTAGAAGAACAAATGGGAGTTCGAGTCTGTAAATACGCAACAACCAAAGTATGACAAAAATGGCCCTAACAAACAGTTTCCTGAAAACCAATCCAATCCACAGGAAAAGAAGGGTCACGGGAAGACAAAGAAGGACACCGAAAAATCGTGCAATTTCCACAAAATCCCCTGGCACAACACCGATGAATGTTTCTCAAAATAGTCATTGGTGGCCAATATCAAAGACAAGGAGCCGAACCCTAATTCGAAACCTGATTTTGAAAATACTAGTAAAGGACATATCATTGATGTAGACCCCACTGCTATTGTCGTGACCGCAGAAATTCAACCAGAAGAACCAACAGATCCTGAAGAGGAGGAGCGCCTTTTTCATTCACAGATGTGGGTGAAGGGGAACCCACTGCATTTTATTGTTGATAGCGGATTCCAAAAGAACCTCATCTTGGCAGAGGTCATCAAACAGTTTGGATTGTCAACAACACCACACCCGCAGCCATAAAACATCGAGTGGCTTCGCCAAGGACAAGATCTTCATGTCATCCAAAAATGTCGATTTTCATACGACATCTAGCCCTTCAAGGATGAGGTATTATGTGATGTTTCCCCACTAGATGTATGTAGTGTTCTCTTGGGCAAGCCATATATGTGGAGACGCCATGTTATTTATGAGTCTCGACCCCGCAGTGTCATTGTTTCTCTAGGGGGTGATCTCTATAGAATACCATAGGTAGTTCCGACTATTGTTCCACCTAAACAGTGCTACAAGGTAGTATCTCATACTGCAAAATTAAACTTCTTCACAATATTTCAAAAGGGGGACAAAAGGACACTGCAACCACTACAGCCTCGCCCCAAGTACCTTTTATCCAATAGAAGCAGGTCGACAAGGTTGCAGAAAAGCACAAAGATTCCTTATGTACATTGTCCTCTCGTGTAGCTCGAATTGTTGAACAGCCTCAACCTCAACAGGTTCATGACAGACTTCCACAAACTGAGGAGCTCGACGTCTCCAACAAGGCAAGAAACTCACCAAGACCTAGATTCAACAAACATTTTTTCCTCTCCCCCGGGAACTCAATGCAATGGATATCATTGCTTCCTAAGGAGGGAGGATTGATCCAGGTGTATATCGGTGGCCACCCACCTTTTCCAACTGGCTCAAAACATTTTTCTGGCAATTTTGGTAATTTACTATTTTTAGTAGTTTTTAACTTCTGGGGCCATTTTGAGGCCCTAAACGACGTTTTTGGGAAAAAGGGTACAAATATGGAATCTCCTTAGATATTTCCTCCAAAATGAATCTCCTTGACGATACCTTTCCAAGGAGCTATCATGCGCCTAAAACGGAGATCGTATTCAAATGTTACGACCTCGGGAAGTTGATGTACTAACTTACCCAAACGGGGCCCACATGACTTTTGGTGCTTCATCTCCTAGGGTTAGGTTTTTGGATGTCTAGGGTTTTTGGAATTCCTTTTTATTGTAAAAATTCCTTCAAAGCCTCATTGTAATCATCTTCTTGTGAATGCGAGTAGCCGTCACATCTCTTCTCAGAGATAAGTTACCACCATACTAGCGAGTCTTTCACTCTCTATTTTTACAGTCTCTGTAGATTTCTTTCATTAATAGAAATCGTGCATTACTGTATATCTATGTTTATGGTTGCATATCTAATACATTTATGTTATATTATTGAACATTTGCGATATCTCTGTGCATTTATTTATTATATCTCCATTCTCATTTCGTGCCGAAATTAATCCAGATCAGTAGTATCAGAGCAGGTCGCTCTTGATCGCTTTTTCAGTGCATGTCCCCAAAGAGGTCCGAGTATAGAAAATTGGGTCTCGATCTTGTCTCTCTTGAAGAAAATCTCTCTTTCACACCCAAGAAACCCTCCATGGTGAAAGAAAATAAAAACGACGGAGCAAACGATTCTATAAATCTGTTGCTTGAGCAAGCTCTCACGCGACAGAGGGACAAAATGATGGAGAATTTTTCCCACATCATTCAATGCCTGCCGATAGAAAAAGGCGCATCTTCATCAAACAACCACTTTGGAAGCAGTTCTCCTTTCAAGGTACATGTTAATTTTTATATTCCCATATTTGAAGGTCAGATAGATGCGGATGCCCTAGACAAATGGTTAAATCTGCTAGACGGTTATTTCTCTTGTTTACCATTTTTCTGATAGGGAAAAGATCACCTTCACACTCCTTAAATATCTCCCCCATGTCAAACATTGGTAAGAAAATTACTGGGAGAAAAGTTCCATAGAGTAGTCTGGATTATATGGGGCCAAGCTCACTTGGGATTTTTTTGTGGATGCGGTAAAGGAATAGTATTACCCTGTTGGCAACTATGAGGACCAGTACATGAGATGGAACACACTGCGGCAAGAGAGGGGAAAAGCAGTTCTGAAGTTCACCAATACCTTCCATACCTTACGCAAAAAGCTGTGTATCAAAGACTCCGAACAACATTTGGTTCTGAAATACCGTGGGGCTCTACACAAATACATCCAAACTGAAATTTATTTGTTGGACATCTCATCACTCGGTGCTACTTATCAATATGGTGTTAAAATCGAGCAGAAATTTAAGCACCAGAATAAATGGGAGTTTGGGTCTACAAATCGGCAACAACCAAAGTATGACAAAGATGGCCCTCACAAACAATATCCCGAAATCCAGTCCAAGACACAGGAAAAGAAGGGTCACAGGAAGACAAAGAAGGACACCAAAAAATGGTGTGATTTCCACAAAAACCCCTAGCACAACACCGATGAATGTCGCTCAAAACAGTCATTGGTGGCCGAGATCAAATACAAGGAGACGAACCTTGATTCAGAACCTGATTCTGAAAATAATGGTAAAGGATAGATCATTGACATAGATGCCACTGCTATTGTCGCGATCGCATCAATTCAACCAGGAGAACCAACAAATCCTGAAGAGGGGGGGCGCCTTTTTCATTCACAGATGTGGGTAAAGGGGACCCTGCTGCATTTTATTGTCGATAGAGGAATCCAAAAGAACCTCATCTCAGCAAAGGTCGTCAAACAGTTGGTATTGTTGATAACACGACACCCATAGCCATACAACATCGGGTGGCTTCACTAAGGACGAGATCTTCGTGTTAGCCAGCAGTGTCGATTGTCATATGGCATCCAACCCTTCAAGGATGAGGTATTATGTGATGTTTCTCCACTGTATGTCTATGATGTTCTCTTGGGCCAGCCATATATGTGGAGACGCCATGTTGTTTATGAGTCTCGACCCCAGAGTGTCATTGTTTTTCTAAGGGGTGATCTCTACAGAATACCACAGGTAGTTCCGAATATTGTTCCATCTAAACAGTACCGCAAGGTAGTATCTCATACTGTAGAATTCAACTTCTTCACAATCTATTCAAAAGGGGAACATAAGGACACCGCAACCACTACAACCTTGCCCCAAGCACCTTCTATCCAACAAAATCAGGTTGAAAAGGTTGCAACAAAGCGCAAATATTCCTTCTGCACCCCATCCTCTCGTGTAGCTTGAATTTTTGAACAATGTCAGCCTCAACAAGTTCGTGACAAACTTCCACAAATTGAGCAGTGTGACGTCTCCAACAAGGCAAGTAGCTTACCAAGACTCAGATTCAACAAACATTTTTTCCTCTCCCCCGAGCACTCAACGCAATAGATACCATTGCTTCCTAAGGAGGGAGTCTTGATCCAAGTGGATATCGGTGGCCACCCACCTTTTCCAACTCACTCAAAACACTTTTCTAGTAATTTTGGTAATTTACTATTTTTAGCAGTTTTTAACTTCTGGGGCCATTTTGAGGCCCTAAACGATGTTTTTGGGAAAAAAGGGGAGAAATTTGGAATTTCTTTTGATATTGTATCTAAAAGGAATCTCCTTGACGATACTTTTCCAACGATCTATCATGCACCTAAAACAGATATCGTATGCAAAAGTTACGACCCCGAGAAGTTGATGCACTAGCTTACCCAAAAGGGGCCCACATGACTTTTGGCGCTTCATCTCCTAGGGTTAGGTTTTTGGATGTCTAGGATTTTTGGCATTCCTGTTTATTGTAAAAAGGCCTTCAGAGCCTCATTGTAGTCATGTTCTTGTGAATGCAAGCAACTGTCACATCTCTTCTCAGAGATAAGCTACCACCATTCTAGTGAGTCTTTCACTCTATGTCACTAGTACATATTGTAAAAATTCTGACGTTCTATTTGCGGTGTTATGGAAAAAATTGGCCATACTGTCGAAAAATAGAGGAAATATTAAAAAAAAAATTCCATATTGACCGATAATGTTGCTATTGCCACGTTGACGTCTCTCTTGCCACATTGTCGTCTCTCTTGCCACGTTTTCATCTCTCTTTCCATGTTTGCCACATATTCGTCTCTCTTGCCATGTTTGTGACATAATCGTCTCTCTTTCCATGTTTGTGAAGATAGTGGTCACAGTTGCGACGATGTGGAAGCTAGGTTTTCCCCCTCCAACGGTCACCTAGTATTTTGACCAAGTCAACTTTGATTTGGTCAATGATCATCGGAATTGCGACGTTATAAAATCTATAAATATGTTGCATTTTATGGATGTTGCGACAAGCTTTCTATAATAAAGACACTTCAAAAAGGGTTTGTGGGTCTTCTCGGCTAGAGTACAACTATTAAAAGACATTGTACTAGGGCTCTTCTTGTTTCATTTTGATTTTCTGATCGACCGAATTTTAAAGGAAACAACTAATAAAAGACATTGTACTAGGGCTAGAGTACATGATGGGCAACGATGACCTGTGAATGGGACCAACGTTGAATTTTTTTCAAAATGTTTTTGTATGAAATCATACATCCTTGAGTCTTGAAACCCTCCCATACCGTCAAGGCATGTGTCTAGTCTAACCATGTCAAATTTCAATGCATACAGGAACATATTGAAGAAATTTCAACGTTGGCCCCATTCATTGTTCACTATGCGGGGTCGGTGCATGACATTTTTGGTGGTTGAATTGGAAGTTCCATGACATTTCAAGAGAGTTCCAAAAAATATTCTACAGATGGAAATAATGACATTTGACAATGAGACACCCATTATTAAGGTTGTTGCAAACATGGGCGATCTCAAAGATTATGTGGTCGGGACATCATACATCCTTGAGTCTTGAAACCCTCCCATACCATCAAGGCATGTGTCTAGTCTAACCATGCCAAATTTTGATGCATACAGGCACATATTGAAGAAATTTCAATGCATACAGGCACATATTGAAGAAATTTCAATGTTGGCCCCATTCACTAGTGCTCACTATGCGGGGTCGGTGCAAAACATTTGTGGTGGTTGAATTGGAATTTCCATGACATTTCAAGAGAGTTCCAACAAAGATTCTACGGATGGAAACAACGACATTTGACAAATATGAGACACCCCACTATGAACATTGTTGCAAACATGGAGGATCTCAAAGATTATGTGGTTGAGACATCAAACATCATTGAGTCTTGAAACCCTCCCATACCGTCAAGGCATGTGTCTAGTCTAATCATGTCAAATTTCGATCCATACAGGCACATATTGAATAAATTTCTACAGTGGCGCCATTCACTAGTGTTCACTATGAGGGGTTGGTGCATGACATTTGTGGTGGTTGAATTGGAAGTTCCATGACATTTCAAGAGAGTTCCAAAAAATATTCTACGGATGGAAACAACGACATTTGACAAATATGAGACGCCCCATTATGAACGTTGCTGCAAACATGGACTATCTCAAAAATTATGTGGTCGGGACATCAGACATATTCCTTGAGTCTTGAAACCCTAATCCCATATAGTCAAGGCATGTGTCTAGTCTAACCATGTCCAATTTCTACGCATACATGCACAGTTTGAAGAAATTTCAACGTTGGCCCCATTCACTACTCACTATGCGGGGTCGGTGGAAGAAATTTCACTATGCTCATTCACCTTCAAGGCAGGCCCCATTCGCTATGCTCACTATGAGACATCCATTATATTGAACATTGATGCAAACATGGATGATCTCAAATATTATGTGGGGACATCAAACATCCTTAAGTTTCGAAACACTCACATACCTTCAAGGCAACTATCTAGTTTAACCATGTCAAATTTCGATGCATACGGGAACAGATTGAAAACATTTCAACGTTGGCCCCATTCACTGCTCACTGTGCGGGGTCAGTGGAGGAAATTTGTGATGGGTGTATTTTAAGTTCCATGACAAATTTTAAGATAGTTCCAACAACGATTCTATAGAAGAGAATGACGAATGATGACAATGAGAGGTGCAGCATGATGAACGTTGATGAAAATGTGGACGATCTCAAAGATTATGTGGGGACATCATACATCCTTGAGTATTGAAACCCTCCCATACCGTCAAGCCATGTGTCTAGTCTAATCATGTCGAATTTCAATGCATACATGCACAGTTTAAAGAAATTTCAATGTTGTCCCCATTCACTGCTCACTATGCGGGGTCGGTGCAAGATGACATTTGTGGTGGGTGAATGACAATAGTAATAATAGAGAGGCACAATACTCATATATGGTTGTAATTTAGGCACATATAAAGGAAAGTGGGACTTGTTTGATGGCCCAAATCCTAATGCATGACTTTTTTTAAGCATATAAAGTAAATTGTATTGCTCAATTCCCTGAATTGTATCCTTCGACCATGAAATAGGCCCTAACAACCATCCATGGTATATCAATCCTTGAAATGATAACCATATGTCACTCATTGGTTAAATATTATATGGCCCTGGATATGGAACATTAACCCGATAAGTTAATGTAGTTGTTGCAAGTTTTAGAAATTTACATCACATTATGGCAAAGTATATCAAAACAATTTATCATACTCTAGATTTAGTTTAGTTAGTTTTGGAAATGAGAGTACATTTTAGTCATTTATTGAGTTAGTTTTGGAAATGGGAGTAATTTTTCTAATTTTACTCATTTTACCCATCGGTGCACTACCTCTATCAGTCGACGACGTAGTGGGAAATCTAGGAACCCCACCAATTCCCCCTCAGGACACCCAAATATACCCAGTTTTCTTCATTCAACCTCAGATGGTAGGAGATATGGGTCCATTAATCCATGAAATACCTACTTCCTTTTTCCCATAGATCTTCTCCTATGGTACATCTCATCATCAAATAAGGTCTTTGAATTTGGGTCAAGGATTCTTCATACCTCGGAGTATATCTCACTCTCTACTACTCTACCTTGGATGCTACAACTCTTCCCACAGGTACAAATACAACTCTTCCCATAGGATTGTGGGCAGATTTGCATCTACAAATCATGTGAATAAATGTTGATGTTGAAGGGGCTCAAGCAAATGTCGAAAATATTAATGTTGAAGCTTGGGATAAGGCCGAGGTGCATGAAAAACATGTATCTATGGAACTTGATGCTCAAGCATGTGTGGTGTCCACAAATGTTTACATGAAATATTTATCCCAAGGGCCATTACAAAGGGTGGATTGAGTGTCAATATTGATATGGGATCATCTAATGAGGGCATTATTGATATTTTTCCAGAGGGATACCAAATAACATGATCCATAATTGGGAATTATTCAATGTTGAGTGACGTCCAATACATCGGGTGGCTCAATGGAGAGATTGAGCCAATGTTTGAGATAATGGTCTCCACATGTTAAAAAATTGTTCATTAGGTTGAGGATTGCAAGGGAGTCTATTACTATTGATAATATTACTCATGGTCAAATTTCTTTTAATCATTTTTTTTTTTTATGTTGGGTTGAAGTCATTGTCTAATCAACACCAGCATAAAACATAGAGGAAGTTCATTGAGAGGAATAACTATGATCGGGCCCAATTTATCATTGATAATATCTTGATCCATGTACGAGGGTGTGAGAAATTGTGAATTCTTGCAGATATTCAAGGAAATGTGAGATGGTTAAACCACAACATGTATTATGAATTTTTTCATTAAAAATATTTGTAGAGTTTGTTAGAGGAATGGAAGTTAATTATTGGTGTGTCGAGTGTCAATGTTGATATGGGAGCACCCAATGAGGGGCTTATTGATACTTTTCCAAAGGGATACCAAATAACATGATGCATAATTAGGTAGTATTCAATGTTGAGTGAGGTCAAATACATCAATTGGATCAATGGAGGAATTGAGTCAATGTTTGAGATAATGGTCTACACATGTTAAAAAATTGTTCACTCGGTATTCATTTTCCCTTGTGTTGTGTATGACATGGAAGAAATATTTTCCCTTATACTCAAAGATCACTCACAGACCCACTCTATATATTGTCTCACCTCATCCTCATTTCATTTTAATTTTCTGATCAATCAAATTTTAAAGGAAACAACTATTAAAAGACATTGTACTAGGGCTAGAGTACATGATGGACAACCGTGACCCATGAATGGGGCCAACATTGAAATGTTTTCAATATTTTTTTGTATGACATCATACATCCTTGAGTCTTGAAACCCTCCCATACCGTCAAGGCATGTGTCTAGTCTAACCATGTCAAATTTCGATGCATACAAACACATATTGAAGAAATTTCAACGTTGGCCCGATTCACTGCTCACTATGCGGGGTCGGTGCATGACATTTTTAGTGGTTGAATTGGAAGTTCCATGACATTTCAAGAGAGTTCCAACAAATATTCTACAAATGGAAACAATGACATTTGACAATGAGACGCCCATTATGAACGTTGTTGCAAAAATGGACGATCTCAGATATTATGTGGTCAGGACATCAGACATCCTTGAGGCTTGAAACCCTCCCATATTGTAAAGGTATGTGTCTAGTCTAACCATGTATAATTTCGATGCATACATGCACAGTTTGAAGAAATTTCAACATTGGCCCCATTCACTGCTCACTATGTGGGGTCGGTGCAAGATGACATTGGTGGGTGAATTGAAGCTTATGTGATATCAACTCAACTTGGTAATTCAATAATCAAACCCTCCTTAAGTATTATGTGGTGACAAAAAACATCCTTAAGTATCGAAACCCTCCCATACGTTAACCCCATACCTTTAGAAAAATTAGAAAACCTTTAACCAAGTATCTAGTCAGTGCATACAGACACATATTGAAGAAATTTCAACGTTGTCCCCATTCACTAGTGCTCACATGGACGATCATGTAATAAATATGACATCTGTAACTACATATGGGGAAGGTTGACTTCTATATAACTATAATATGGGGAGGGTTTCTTGACTTATATACTTGATTTTTGGGGGAAGGTTGTGTTTCTCTTTATGTTCATATATTTGAAGAGAGGATTAGAGCATTTAGAGTATTCAAGACACTCTCGTGATTATTTTTATCCAATGTTTTACAAAAAAATCACATAGCATTTAAACTTATTAAATACAATTAATGATGGCTTCCTAGGCTAGTGAAAGTGGGACATTGATTTCACTCACACAAGGTTCAAGCCTCACCAATGACATGCTTGTGCTTGTGCTTATGCTAATGGTGTTTCAGTGTACATAAAAACAATTTAGATTTGATGTAAGTCTCAGGCATCTTTGATGGAATAGATACCCACCACTCGTGACCTCTTAATCAAAAGAATCCAATTTGATGTTGTTAGCTGAATTATCCTTTTGGACAAAGTAAAGTGTGCTAGCTGCATTGTGATAAGTAAAAACCAGTCACATAAAACATACACTAAATGCATTTCATTTTAGCCTCTATATAAATAATTATGTATATAAACTGTTTATAATAATAATAATATAATTTTAAGATCATCACCAAGCCGACACCAAATTGGTGCAGGGTACACATTTTTGAAGATCCATTTTTTAAAGTGTGATTCAACGTCAACAGCTTTAAAAAATATTTTTTGAAGATACACATTGTAAAAAGAATTGTATATTTTAAATATGATGGAGAGATACAAAATAACTAAAGGTGTCAATACCAACTTTATGGTGTCAATGTCATAATTTTTATATTCAATTTATGTGATTAAAACCTTATAATTCACATCTAAATATTTTTGATAAGAGGTATATATATTTAAGAAAAAAGTTGTATTTTTATTTATTTACAAATAAAATAAAATTACATTAACAATTATTTAAAAATATTAAAATAAAAAAGTAATGTTAATGGCATAAACAACAAATTCATATTAATGTAAAAATTTAATTCTTTAGACAAGGAAGGTGGTTTCATTTTGGTGTGTTTTGAGATTTTTTTCGGTTCTTAGACTTGTGCTGGTTTCCTAGTCTGGTTGGTGTGGGGTGGCTCATATACTTTGGTCTGGCTCACTCAGGTTTCATGCCTTGTTGAAATCATGGTTTGCATTTGGAAAAGGTAAGAACTTTGTTATCCCGACTTTTCATTTCAGGGCATTTTTGGTGGAAGGTCTTCGCTAAGACTCTCTGTGATTTATATGCTTGGATTTGGTCTATGTGTTTGGGTTTTAGTTCGTCTATCAACGCTCCCTCCTTTGGGTTGGGGCTTGGCAAGACAATTCCCATCCCTCAGGCCCTGTGCATTTGCACCATCTCTTTCGGGAGTGAAAGTATTCCATTCTCTAGGTTTAAGACGTCTAATGGTTGGTTTATAGGAGCTCTTTTTTGGATTATTCAGATTCTTATTTCTTGGCTCTAGTCCTAGATCCTGCTTCACAATTTTACCCTCAGTCCTGGGATTCTTTGCTTAGAAGTCTCGGGACCCATCTTCCTCGATTTCAGGTACAATATTCTTATGGATTTGGTATTCTACATTCTCAAGGTTTGGATTACAGATCAAGTTCAACCCTGTTCCAACACTGGCTTAAATTTTTCGGGCTCAAATTTTTTGTTTGGGTTTTTTGCTACAATGGTACCTAGAGATCTCTTAGAAATCCATTGGATTCTAAGAAGACATGAGGAGACTTTGTAGATCAATGTCATAGCTCTCAAATCTATTTTTGTCAGCGTCCATGATAACTAAAAATAATGTGTAGCACATAATGAAAGCATTAGAATTTTTTGGGATGAGCAAAGGTAGAAAATAATGGAGCTCGAGGAAGAGTGTTACATGTTAAGGAACCTATTCCTAAATTTGCGCAATGATTTGTAGTCGGTGGCCTCAAATCAATATGCCTTTAATATTTCAGAAGGGGAACCTAAAGAGGAGAAGACTATTCATCAATCCAAAGAAGCAATGGAAGTGGACCAACATGCCTTCCAATTAGAAGCAACGATTCATCATGTCTTCATTTAATATTTTCGATGTTTTTTAAAGTTATGTGTTTTGGACACTTTTTAGATGCCACCTATAAACAATATTTTCAACAGTTTTTATCACACCCCCCACTCCACAACATAACTTGTCACTTCTTGCTGCCCCATCAAAAAACGCAATGGAGGAGCCCTCTGCATACATAATCAAACATTCCTTTATGGGAGCATAAGCAAAAGGTGAAGAATGCGGTTTATACAGACCCAAAATCTTATATATCACTGAATGAGCAGAGGGTACCGCATTTTCAAAGGTGGATCTATTCCTCTCGAGCCATATAAACCAGCAAGTTATAGTTGCGAGTGTTGGAGATACCGATTTGTCCCCAATCCATTGACAAAAGAAATCAGCTAAATCCATTCCTTCCCAAATCCTTCTGAAATTCAGAGTGTATTGTAAACTTGCCCAGATAATTTTTGTAAACTTACAATCTATAAAGAGATTATTAATATCCTATGAGTTTTCTTTGCATAAAACACAAAGACTGGGTCCTTCCCAACCTCTCTTTTATAAATAGTCCTAAGTTAAAATCTTTTGTGAAATTGCCATCCATATAAAGAGTTTAATCTTTAATTACATATCCCATTTCCATATTTTTTGTTTCCAAGTGGCTAGATGCTGAAAATTCAATGTAGAAACAAGTGCCAAATAAATAGTTTTTATTGAAATTATGCCTGATGAATCACCACCATTCCACATTAATTGATCGGGGTTATCTCCAAGTGATACACCAACTTATATGAGTTCTTTTTGGTAATTATCCCATTCAGTTTCAAGATTACCAGTTAGGCCCATTGCTTCACTACTAATCCATCTGCCTGCATGATAATTTGAATCTTGAGCCACCTTTGCTTGGGCAAGTACCTTAATTTATTTTCTGTGAAGATGATCTACAAGGTCTTGTGATAGCAGAGATCTATCACACATTCCCAGTATAAAATATTTACCAATAGATATCTACTTCCCCGAGCTCAACAGCCAACTAAGCCAATGAGTTAAAAGGTGAACGGACTTTAGTAAATTATTCCATATCCTAGATGTTGATCTCTATTTGAAAATAACCGATCTGAACCAGTTTATAATAGATGAATACTTTAAGTATTTATCCATAACTATCTTGTGCCAGATACCATCCTGGAAGAGAACATGCCAAAGTGTGTTGGCATTCAAAGCTAAATTGAAATTTGATAAATTCCTTAAACCCCAACCTCCACAAGATTTTGGCCGAGATAATATCTCCCAAATGCATAGATGGAAATGGCTGGATAGACTATGGCCTTTCCACAAAAAGTTGAAACTTAATTTCTGAATCTGGTTGATGATAGACTGAGGTATGAGTTCCACTGCCATCCAATATATCAGTTGGCTTTCCAGCACCGATTTGAGAAGGAAATACCTGCCACCCAATGAAATCCATTTATATCACCAATTTCCAATCTTCTTTTTGATTTTATTTAATATCCAAGACCAATCTGCCACCCTTTGAGGACCTGTCTTCAAATGAAAGCCCAAATACTTGAAATCTATGTGTAAAGAAGTAAAGGTGTACGAGAGAATGGATATGAAAGGCAAGAGCTCTGTTTCGTAGAGGCCCTCAAAGTGCACTGTAGTTTTCATTGAGTTTACATGCAGACTTGATGCTTTACAAAACAAAACAATGAGGTTTTTTATCTCCCGCCACTCAAGAAGATCAGCCTTTGTCAGTATTAAAACATCGTATACAAAAAATAAATGAAGGATGTTTATCATACTAGAAAATTTTATACCAGTAAGCTTTCTTTCCACTTTTCCCTTTTTCAATAAGAGGTTGAAGCCTTCCATCACCAAGATGAATAATAAAGGTGACAAAGGGAAACCCTGATGTAAACCCCTCCCACTTAGAAAGAAGTCTGTAGTCTCCCCGTTGATTAATACAACATAGGTAGGAGAAGTTACACAACTCATTATCCACTTTTTCACTTGATAACCAAACCCGACATGTATTAGAATCATATGGAGAAGATCCCAATCGATGCAGTCATAAGCTTTACGCAAATTTAGTTTTAGAATCATAGATTTTGAATTTTTTCTTCTTGAAATACTATGCAAGCATTCGTGAGTTGTACCAATAAAATCATGGATTCTTCTACCTTTTAGGAATCCTAGTTGTTCCTCTGAAAGATTGCATGACATAATAGGTTTAATCATGTTGGCTATAACTTTAGAAATCAACTTATAACAAAGATTGCATAAAGAGATAGGTCTATAATCCCCAAAAGTAGTAGGATTATTTTCTTTAGGTATTAATGCTAGGAATGTGGAATTTAAACAACCTAGAATATTTACCATTCTCCTAGATTCCTCCACCATTTGAACCAAATATTCACCAACCAAATAAAAAAAGGTTGAGAAAAATTCCATAGTCCAGTGATCAGGGCCTGGACTCTTGTCCCTTTTGAACAAATCAAGGACCTTCTTAATTTCATCAACCGACACTGGCTCAAATAAAATATTTGACTCCTCATTTTGAACCATTATGTGGAAGAGGTTAGTAACTTCAACTTTTTCATTTGTATAAGATTCTACACAAGCCTTGTAAAAAATTTTGAAATATTGTGTCGTTGCCTCCTTTATATCAACTTGCCTTGTATGTCGAAAACCATCTTCATCATAAATATCCCAAATATGTTTATAAATGCGCTTCTAATTTGCAAATTGATGAAATAACTTTGTATTACAATCACCACTGCTTATCCACATCGCTCTGTTGCGTTGACGCCATTTTTCCTCATTGAAGCTCAGTAATTTGTTCCTTTCCCTTTCCAGATTCCTGAGAAATATTTATTTTTCAGCTTGAGTGTTGTCCTCCATGAAAGTTTAAAAAGTATCCCTGATCTGAGACTCTAGGTATGCCAAACGCTTCACCAATATGGCTTCTCTCTCTTTTGACCACGCCTTTGTCCGTTGTTTGAGATCTTTTAACTTCCATACTAACCTACGTTGGTAACCCACTTTTGAACAGTATTTAGGATCCTTCCATACTTTATAAAATAAATTCTTGTAATCAGGTTCAAGTAACCAGATCGAATTAAGTTTAAAGGGATATGTTTTGTAAACCGATGCTACGTCCAACTGAAAAATAATTGGAGCATGATCTAAAATGAACGGATATTCCACCCAGGTACGATAATAACCACTCAATGATAACATACCTTCAGACATCAAGCATCTGTCCAGACGTTTTTCAATAGCAAGTGTCCCCTGGCGACCGTTTCTCCATGTAGGTACCAGCTTGTCTCGATGAATATCCACAAGATTCTTTGATTGTAGCAATTTTTTGTAATGATCTGCCATAGAACCCGAAAAGTTAGTACTTCCCCACACTTCAGCAGGAGAGAGCGTGATGTTAAAATCACCAGCCAGGATCAAATTATCAATAGAAAGAATACCATTGTCAACCAATTTATCCCAGAAATCTCATTTATCCGAGCAAGGTCCATAAACATTGAGAAATGAAATTAAACTCTAAGTAGCTATAAATTTTCCAGATAGAAGAATACCCTCACAAGTCAGAGTAGGATGTAAAACAAAGGAATTCGAGTCCCAGGAAACTAGCAAACCACTCGAAGAGCTGAGAGATTTGACAATAGAAGATACCCAGGACAGGCGAAAATTCTGCAAAAAACCTTTGGCTTTTTGGTCCTGAACAAGGGTCTCTTGTAAAAAAACTATATCTAGACAAACATGATCCAATAACCTACGGAACACGACGACTTTAAGGGAGCTCCCTATCCCTATGATACTCAAGGACAACAAAATCATTATTTCACCCTTGCTAGGGCCTTCAAAGCTCTAAGTACCCCACTGTCATAAGTGGAAGTTTAATTTATACTAACAGTACCAGATCCCCCTCCCAGCTTTTTCCGAGAGCTTCTAGTTTTAATGGGGCTGATTTCTATGCCTAAGCCTCTTGACCAAGCGAAGCCCTTCCCTGATCCTTCAAGAACGGTAGCGGAAGTTGAGGTTTTTTCCCCACCCGCAGTATCATTATAGACTTCTTTACCAAGGTAAACTGGTAAAGGGATAGATAAGTCTTGGTTCGATCCGTTTGGTATAAGGGAATCAAAGATAGTTGAGAGGGAAATATCATCAACTTCTGATTCCCTACATCCCAAAAGATTCACATCAATTGGAGACATAGGCAATGAGAAGACAGACATTGACTGGGGGAACTCGGGGTCAATAAAAAGAGAGTCTAGACACATAGACAAAAAAGGAGGATTGTTTCCATTCAAAACAATGTTATGTTCAATATGACCTGAAAGGACCTCATGGCCTGACTCATGACAATAAAACTTTATATTATTAGTAGCTTCCAACAATTCTTCCACAACACGGGGGGGAGGTTCACAGCTATTCGACCTCTTTAACCAAGGCAATGAGTCCATACCATCATGTTCCCAAGTAGTTAGTGACTCATAAAGAGAAGGACAAAAATTTTTGATCTTACCAGAAAGAGTGTCCGTCGAAACTTCCTATAAATTCACCTCCGACTGGTAGAGGGGATCTCCAGAGCCAAACATCTCCACTGCAGGGGAACAATCCAACACATCCCAGTTTGCAAGTTCCTCATCAGGTTCCTCGACTACCTCTAAGCCTTTACAGTCTCTACGTAAATGGCCTGTGCAATGACAATGGTTACAACGAAAGGGAATCCCCATATAATCTAAATGTTGTTTTTCTTCCTACTGTGCCACTAGATATCAATAGCCTCTGGAAAACCGCCATGGATATCCAGCTCCACAAAAAAATTTCCCACCTTTCTATCTGAATCTTTAAGAGCAATGAAATCGAGAGAAATAAAGGTACCCAGAGCATCACCGATAGCTCTTAATGCTCCTCGTTCCAAAAATGGAGAGGAAGCCCTGGTAAAAGAACTCAGAGATGTCTCTGTGGAAAGTAATCCATATCGGGATCAAAGGAAACCCCCCATCTCTTCAACATGATACTACTAGCTCCAAACAACCAGCAGTTGGCCAATAAAATAACAATGTCCTAGGGCGAGCGACAAATGAAACCCAACCAACCTTTTGCCAGGAAAATAACCTTCGGCGAATAACCCAAAATAGGATTCCAAGTTTTCTCCATCCAAGATTGTAGAGGCTCATGCGATAGATAGTGGTAAAAGACACGGCCGACTAAACCATAGAGAGCCATATGACAAGTTTCCTCTAAACCAATGTCAGAGCCTAGAACAAGCTTCTTAGTCACTTTATTAGGTTTCCAAAGCTTACGTTTACATCCATTAGGAGAAGGTTGCACTCTAACCTTGTTCTGAGACTTGAACTGGATAAGAGCAGGCTGAGAGAAAACACTCCTCTCAACTGGAATGACAAGTGGGCTAGATAAGCCAAAACCAAACTGTGTAGAGCGAGTAAACCTAGGAAAGGCTTGTATGTCTCCCGATAGTTCAACAGAAACCTTTGAATGAGTAATACCAGGATAGGGTGGCGGAGAGGATAAGTGAATACTGCAGTTGGAAGACTTAGTCACATTTAGAGCGACATTCTGCCCACCAACCTCCTCTGATGGGCCCATAAGTGCTTTGACAAAAACAGTTAAGAAGTAGGCTTAAACAAAAAGGAAGAGTTGACACCTAAAACGCAATAACAAGCTCATCAATGGACCAGTTGCCAAATATAGTAACTTGGAAGGAAAAGAAACCACTAAGAGCCAAAAAAAAAAAAGCTAAAAAAACAACAAAAAAATTTAATACAAGAAGATACCACATAAAAGGTAATGAGTGGCTTCAAAGATTAATGGAGGGTCCCATACTGCTATCAAAAACCCGTGACCTGAAAAAAGGTTTTACATTAATAGTTTCTAACAAAGCTAAGAGAGTCTTAATAACTCAAAACTTAAAAAAAACACAATGGTAACCCCCGGAATGGGTCCATTAGGTTCCTCTACCACTCACCACTGGTTCTGCTTCAAACTTTCATCCTTCCTGCCAAAAAATAATTCAAAAAATTTAGTCGACTCGGCTCTGGTTCCTCCATCCCCACTTGTAAAAAGGATATGTGCTTTTGTTGCAAAAATGGTGCTCAACGAATACAAACGCGTGACTCTAGTGACGACTTTAACAATGCCAAACTTTCCAAGCCCACATTCAAAAGATATATTAATATGTAATGTTTATTATTAACACT